>PNEQ01023322.1:43389-142823 GCA_003012365.1 Medauroidea extradentata
GGTCTTTTCTGGTAAATTAAAAAGGACAATGCCTCCGCCCTGCCTTAAAGAAAATGGAGTACCACTAAATGACATGAGCCTAAGCATGAGACTGCTAATTAACACTCTGTTACCGGATGACTCCCGAACTGATGATACTGAGGAGCATGCCAGCAAAAGGTGGGAAATGTTAGAGCTACCAGATACAGAAGATTCACCAAAATTCACTCCAAAAGAATTAAAGGTTACCATTCATGGGTTAAAGAATGGCAAGGCTCCTGGGCATGATGGTCTTGGTGCAGAAATCATTAAGAGATGCTACTCACGAATTAAGAATCATCTACTGAACCTGTACAACGACTTACTCCAGGCTGGCATGTTCCCAAGGATTTGGAAAAAGGGCATTGTGAGGATCCTGCATAAGGGTGAGGGTAAAGACCACGACACAAGCAAAATCTTACCGGCCACTAACACTGTTACCAGTCCTTGGCAAATAATTTGAAAAACTTTTGAACAGGAGGCTAATAACAGCATTAGAAGCAAACAGAGCCCTAAATGATTGGCAGTATGGATTTCGTAAAGGCCTTGGTACGGAATCAGCACTTCACGATGTAAAGGAATATGTCGAAACCTGCAATGCCAAATACATCATGGCTATATTCCTCGACATTGCAGGAGCATTTGACAATGCTTGGTGGCCGGAAGTTATGTATCAACTTAAAACCAAAGGTTGCCCTAAGAACTTATATGGAGTGATTCTCGATTTCTTCAAAGAAAGAAGAAGCAGGTACTGCTTAAGAAACAATTCCGTGGAAAAACTTCTTACAAAGGGATGCCCTCAAGGGTCAGTACGTGGACCAATACTTTGGAATATTTTATTTGATGGCTTACTGGATCTTGAAATGCCAGATGGTTACACTGTGCTGGGATACGCAGACGATGGGCTCATACTCGTCTTATGTGGGTCCAGAGCAACATTAGAGAGAAAAACGGCAGAGATTCTACCCCGTGTTGAAGACTGGGTAAGCAGAGTGTAATTAAGGGGGATTGATCCCTGTCAAATCGGTTTTCTGGTTTTTCTTATAAATCAGGGAATAGACACATTGTTTTACTTTTTTCACGCTGACAAGGCATAGTTTATTGTTTCGTTCACTTTTTGGAATCCATATGGCATTGTTTCTGTTAATGTTCCGGCCTCTGTAGTCGCTCCCGTAAATAAAGCAATTCTTCCTTCTCAGCTGTTTCCCGTTTCAAAATGATGAGTATATTATGATTCTAGCAATTACAGAAAATCGATTTAGTTCGCATCTATGCCTTGTCGTGACAAAAATTTTAATACATCGACTGGAACAGAAGTTATCGAGAAGAAACAGATAAATCCAAGGTGGTAGGGATCAATACCCCTTAACCTTTTCTACACAGAAGACCAAGTGTATGCTACTAAAGGGCAAACATAAACAGTCTTCAGTAGTGCGATTTGCAGGAGGGCCTGTCCAACGTGTATCTCAGAACAAGTACTAGGGAGTCATTAAGATCCATTGGAACTACAGAATGGGGCTTAAACTTCAGGCCATTCAAGAAAATCTATCATAGTGTCTTTGAGGGCATTATCACCTATGGCTCAGTCATATGGTATCACAGAGCAGAGTTGGTGGCAGCGAGAAGGAAGTTCATCAGTGCTCAGAGGTCGGCACTGTTAAGTATCACAAAGGCATATGCCTCAACATCGAATGATGCGTTACCTGTCCTGGCTGGAGTGTTGCCTGTGGATCTGCTAGCTGGAAAAAGAGGATTATTGGCCGAACAATGCCGACGGCAAAGAAGGACGACATCATCATTAGATAAGAAAATGGCTAGAGAACAAACCTTGCTAAGGCGGCAGTCAACTTGGGAAACTTCAGAAAAGGGGAGAATTACATTCTAGCTTTTTCCTGAAGTGGATGACAGGATGAAGCGAAACTGGATAACAGTAAACCACTACAGTGCACAACTCATGACAGGACATGGAAACTTCAAGGCTAAGTTGTACAGCATGAAATTGGTGGATTCACCTTTGTGTGATGTTTGTGGGACAGACAACACGATGGAGCATGTATTATTGGAATGTCCCAAGACCGAAGACATCAGAGAGGAATTCAAGGCAAAACTACAAGACTATGGGATAGTTAATGTAGACCTGAAAGCTAAACTGGCAAACAAAGAAATTTTTTAGTGGAACAGCTTTGCTACAAAGATTGGGAAACGACTCGAAGATTTCGACCAATGGCTCAGACAACTGGAGCAGGAGTAAAAGGCAGTAAGGATGCTAGAAAGATTAGGTTCCGATGACCCATAAGGTGCCGCCTGGGTAAAGGCCTAATTAAAACTGGGTCTGGGCGAACACTGATTGGCAAGGAGGGCAAGTTTTAAATGGATTACCGGCAGAAAGCCGTGTTTAGTAATTATGCTAGCACAGGCACGAAATCATCAAAAGGAGTCGCAAGAAAAGAAGAGGATATGTGCAGTGCATTGATTCTCTCGTCCGAGTACAGTTTCAATGCGGGTGGAAGGAGGGTGTGCTGGCCTTCGGGCCTAAAACTTGCCTGTCTGAGAACTTAACCTCGCTATCTCGCTGGATGCACTGTGCCCGAATTCCGCAGCGTTCTTCTGACAGTCGGCTTGCTCTAATCGAATAGCCAGTTCGTAAGCTTCTTCAAAAGACAAGTCCTCGGCTAACAGCCGCTGCCGAATGCGTTCGTCAGCACTCCCAACTACCAACTTATCTCTAAGGGCTTCAGTTAAAAATGAGCCGAATTTACAGGTGGTTGCCAAATGCTTTATCGCCACCACAAAGTCAGCAACTGATTCTCCGCTTTTCTGTACTCTGCTATAAAACACATAACGTTCTGCCACTACAATTTTCCGTGCGTATAATGTTCCACCAGCACCTTAACCAACTCATCACATGACTTTGAATCCACTCCTTCTGGTGACACTAGATCGCTTAGTACCGACAGTATTTTCGGCCCAATAACTGTAATTAACACCGACACCTTGTTGTCGTCCTTTATCTGGTTAGCCTTGAAGTAAAGTTTTAACCTCAAAACGTATGATGCGATCGTTTCCACCTGTGGGCAGAACTCACCAACATGACCAATTGCCGCCATTATTCTAAGGCACTTTGATAACTCTTCTTTACTACTTAAAATCCCGTACTCGTTGCCAGTGCAATAACACTCCCATGATATTATCGTACATCTTTATTACCGCCACTTACCGACATTCCCTGTGAACCGTTTACAACATTCGCGCCATCACATGGTGCCAACTTTACCAACATACCTGGCGACCACAGACAAAAACTTTGGACTGAAGCTGAAGATCGTGCTTGATCTTCTGTAAATCTTCAAATCTAGCAGAGAAGTCATGGAAAAAATGGTAAACTAATACAACAAGTTCAGACACAGAGTCCCCAAATTCATCAAGCCCTTTTGCAAATGCACTGTGAAGATGGTAAAGGTTACAAGTTCCAATTTGCACAAGGCCACGCCCTCTCAACTCTGCAACTTCGTCACTCAGCAACCTAAAAACTTTTTTGTTGACATTTGGCACATCACTACCCAGTGTCACAAGTTTAGCTGGAGATAAGCCGCTGTCTTCAAGAGCTTCACTTATTTTCTTCCTCAAATCCTCTGCAGTTGCACTTCAAATAAAAAGTCTCTTAAGGTGTCTGTCTTCCACTATGCTAGACTTGTCAGACCAATATCGAATTCTAATTTGTAGTTCTTTATGTCCCCCATCATTTGTTGTCTCATCAAAGCATATGCTGAAATAAGAATTCCTTACATCTTCAACAAATTTATTCCAAAAAGAAGGCCCAAGTGCATCTGATACAAGGTAAGCCACTTTAGCAGCAGAAAAAGTAAAGTTCATGAGATCTTATTGAGGAAACATAGCTTGGAATATTTCTTTAAAATCGGCGCAGGATGCATAAGAGTAATGTGCAGAGACAATGAGTACTGCAGAAATAGAAGCATCCTTCTCACTTATCATCTTCAGCATTCTAATTGTAGACTTGCCCAGATCATGATATTCTTCACTGCTTCGTGCTGCCTTCTCCGATGTTGAAGCACTTGAACACTCTCCATGACCATGTCCTGATGTTGAAGCACTCGAACACTCTCCATGACTCTGCCCTGATGTTGAAGCACTTGAACACTCTCCATGACCCTGTCCTGATGTTGAAGCACTTGAACACTCTCCATGACCTTGCAATATTATTTTAACTGAGAGGGTCCAAGTTTTATTTCACAATTTTTTGAATGTTTTTTGGAGGGAACATGTTGGCTGATCTTTTCAAAAACCTTTGGTAACATTTATTTCACAGTCACAAACAACACACAAGACTTCATTATCACTTATAATTTTGGCCCACGTCTCGATTTTATGTCCAAGTGAATCCTGCAACAACAAATCTTTACTTGCCCGACACTTCCCCATTTTTAATTCAGAAAGTTGAACCAATCAACATATTTTTTCATCTAGTAAATGCACCTGAAACAAAAGGAAAAATATATTACCTAACAAAATATTTCTAACACACAGACAGGGTTACCTTGGCCAATTGACAACCTAAGAAAGAAACAAGAAACTGCAACACACGAAAAAAAAAACACTATAAATTTTAAGAAGAAAGACTCGAGGGCCAAAATTAAATCCATTTCAACAAGAAGAAAAGAGCCCTGGAGAGGCAGTTTAATGTCGTGCCCAGGACGAACAGTTGAAACTTACCAGTTGCAGTTGTTTGAGAACTGCTACATCAGCTGTGAAAATTGGAAAAAAAATAAATAAATAAGTAAACAAATAAAATAAAAAAATAAAAATAAAAAATCAATCAAAATTGATTTTAGGGACTTTAGCTACTGATATTTTGAATAAAGGGACTTTACTTTAGTTTAGGGACTTTAGGGACCAAGTATGAGGCCTGTATTGTGGAGCAAAACACTTTGCAAATTTGTCAGTATCTACGTTACATATTTTTCTTCCATAATAAATGTCAATGAACTAGATTTCAAACAACCTGGGTCCCGTTGTATCACTCCGCCGCTTGGCTGAGCAAGTTCGGGTGTCTACCCAGGAAAGTGAATCGTCATATGTCAGAGTTTGTAGTCGGTCGCCGAGGGATGGCCAGCTAAGTTACCAGTCGAGGTTGTCATGGCGGGGCAGACAGGAGGTGCAAGGGAGCGCTGGCGCGCAGAAGTAATGCCTCTGGGGAGAAATCACTCTTGCTAAAACTTTATGTCAAGTAACTTCACTTCCATTTTTTTTGTTAGCACTAGGTGTAACTAGTTGTGTAGCACAATATATAACCGCTTAGTCATCATTATGAGTGGAGCAAATATTTACTAGTGAGTACTACGTTTGTAAAACTCGGCACCGAGCTACGTTATCCTCTTGGGCAGACAGTCAGTAGTAACTATATTGTTACATCACCTGTTATATTTGACTTTGTTTTGATATTTTGTTTGTGTGCCGTGGGCAACTAGTGTCATGAAACTGGTTGGTTATGGCTACAAATAAATAACTGTAAGGAAGACATTCCTGGCTTTGTTTTTTGTTGGCAATTATGCCAGTATATTTAACCAAAAGATAAAAAACCTAAGGGACAAAGCTGCTATCCAGGCACATGTAAAAGAATAAGCTGCTGAGCACTGAATCTGTGTGTGTCCACTCCACACAGTTTTCTCTCCCAAACAAATTCATCAACGACAATGCAGAGAGTACGACAGACGTGACGTGGCACGTTACAGTACAATGGTAAACAATGTAAGTTCTATAAAGGCCTAATAAAAAGAAGAATTTAAAAAAAAAATGTTTGCTTCTACAGCGTGAATAGACAATAATTTATTATCCAGTGACAAATGAATAAATAAAAACACACTTCTATCCACCTGCCCATTCATAAGCATTTCAATGTTATATAAGCCTAAACAAACCAACAAATGTTGAAATGTGTGGAATTTAAACCAGTCAACTAACAGATTTTTATAAAAACACATATTTAAATATTTGACTAAAGTAAGGTACTTTGCACATATTTGTTACTGTGGAAATATTTCTTGATAAATAAAAAATTAGCAAAATTTATGAAGAAATGACATAAAAAGGAAAAAAAATTAACAAAAACATATCAAAATTGACAAAATCATGAAAATATTTTCATTGAAAACATGTGTGTCTAAATGTGCACCACAGCTAAGTCAAGAAGCAAACAACATGATGATAATGGGTGCAAAAGCTTGCAATCCATATCACAGTTTGAGGATTTAGACAAAAAAGATATTTTGTGAACTGTTTCTGATGACACATAAAATATAATACATTAACGAAAAAAGAATGTTTGTACATACAACAGACATCACATCACACCCGTGGGTTTGTCTCAGTCAGAATCAGCTTGTTCTCGCTTGTGCTTTGAGTCTCAAATCTCCAGCATTCCCTTGGCAAGCCAGATGCAGCAGTTGAAATACCCTCACCTAACTCCCTTCATGATACACGATGGCAAGATTTTACAATGAATAAATAATAAATATATTACTTGTTAAGTTTCAGAATATCAGTAAATGTTTTAAGATTTCCTTTAATTTCTTATTTTTTGGCAAATAACATTAGCAGTCTGCTGGATGTAAAAGAGTATTATCAAGACGTTTGTTTTATTTGTGCATTCCTTCTCACTGTCAGAAACCATACACTTGAAACAGCTGATTCATTGTGTCCCATAAGAAACATTACTAGAAAGCCTAGGCTGCAGAACATGACCATGATCCGCAGTGGCAGAATGGTCAGACCATTCGCCTCCCACCAAGGTCCCCAGATTTTCACATGTAGGAATCATGCCGGACGATGCCACTGGTCAGCAGGTTTTCTCGAGGACCCCCCCTTTCCCCGCCCTTTCATTTCAGCACAGATCCATATTCACCTCATGTCACCCCTCACCAGTGCTAAAGACCTCAATGTTGAGCGCTGAACAAAATCTCTCTCACACTCCTGTTGTGTGAGAATGTATCCATCAGAAATGGCTCAAAATATAAGATGCTCAACTATAGTATAATCTAACTTTCTAATACATGAAATACTTTCAAACAACTGAACTATTGATTAACAACTATACAGCATTAATTTAAGATTTGGTACTAATTAATTGAAGATTTGATACTAGAATTTTTTACTCTAAAAATACCACGCTCACATTAATTTCCATAGAAAAACAATTTTATTTGGTATTTTCATAAAATGTCTACATTATTTTTTGAATTCCCTGATGTGGAAATGGCCCATGCATTTTCTCAGAATGATCACTAGGGGCGAAAGACTAAATACATTGATTCAATTGTTATCTCAAAATGGATAATTTGCCATCACAGATTGCAGAGAAAACATCTGCTGAAAACTACTTTTACACCCAAACATGTAAAGTTTGAGCATTAAAATTGTTAATATAAAAACATTTTTTCAGAGACTATGTAAATAACACTTCACATATTCATTAAAAAATTATTTTATTCTCTTGAATACACAAAATCAATTTTTTATAAAGACCACATATAGATCATGCATATAAAATCATGCATGTAGAAAAAAAAGACATACAAACATGCACATATGTACATATGCATTAGACACATAGAAAGCTAAGAAGAAATTAGTATTAAGTCATACAAATTATGCTTAAACAATAAAATTAGAAAATATAATTATGTTTATAACGAATATGTTATAGCAATAATCCTCTTTCAGACATAAATATGAACCACAATTTAACATTAATGCAAGGGAAAGTGTGTAGGACCTCATTAAAGAACGTTTACCAAGAACTCACCTGAAATTGTGTGTTTACTTATTTACTTTATTGCAGTTTTAAACTAAACAATTCCAAGATAAACTGATGAGGATCAAGCACACAGTAATTAAGATTCCTATCTATCTGCGCTTGAAACACATTGCAGCAAGTTGCAAGTAATCATAATTAGAAGAAACATCTCAATGCACATTAGGTTCATACATGTATGAAAGGAAAACACATTTCAAATCATGTTTCTATCAGTTTAAAAATTACGATCGCTTACTGGAAACACGATTTTCAAGACCCTCAAAATGGCTATAAACAGATTTTTTAAACTGCTGTATCTAGGAAGTTTTCCAACCGGATTCAAAAAACACAATAATAGAAATAGGCGCTAGAATTTGAACTAAAAGTATCGCAAATAAAATAATACAGTCACTGCTTAAAGTCCCATAGGAAAACAAATAACAGTAAAGCTCTGCGCGCCAGTTGCTAAGTTTGCATGTAGAGGCGATAATCCATTACATATGCTAACCGACATCACTCTTAACACTTCATCGGTTTTGTGCCTCACATACATTAACACAGCCAACTTAGATAAGAACCTTAATCAAATAAATTAAAAATCAATATTTTTTGCCACTTCAAGAAGTCTTTCTGTCAGCTTTTTGTATGCAATAATTAACTTTGCCCAACCCATACTCCATATAATTAATTTTGACAGCATACAATGTGGCTATATGCTAAAATGCTATAAAAGTATGATAGGTTAAGCCTGAGCATCTGACAAAAAGTTACAGCTGTGGACAAAAAGATTGTTACAATTTACATACATAATATGTATTTTCAAAAAGAACCTCATATCCTTTTCACTTACCAAATAACTTCATAAAATACCTAGTTTTTATGTTGCAACCTCAGGCGTTACATTTATAAAGTCTTTATATAACATTAGTTCAATTATTCTGATATAATTCTTATTTTTATTATGTACAGCTAGAAATGAAAACATATATGCTATACATACAAACACAAGAAAAGAAATATTTTTAGAAACCAGTCATATATTTTACATAACAATTCATTCAAGATCAAGATGCATACCTTTACAAATAACAAAAGATATTGATTTGAATTTTAGGTATGGTAAGGTGGAGGTATTTTAATATCAGAACCACCAGAAGGATGAACTTGTCTTGACATTTCATCATGCGGCATTCTTTGATTAACCAAATTGTCAATGTCTTCATATGGACCGCATTGACTGCGACTCCCTCTGCCTGCAAACATTACAAATAATTAGCACACAGATCTGTTAATTCTAAGAAAAACATAAATCTTTCTGCTGGAAGACAAAGCATAGGTAGACGAGATAGTAAAATTTTTGCTAAAATTGGATTGTACCAATATAAATGGCATACAAGGGCTGCTTCTAAAATTCTAGTGACTTTCAAACTACCCCTTTTCTTAAGGAAGTCAAACTCCACTACACAGGAACTCTGCAACACTGCCCACTGTCACATCGGAGACTATAGCAGCGAGGGGTAATTCCTCGCCTCGATGTATTTTTTTTACTAACAGTTGGCCAGAGTGTCCATTTTCTTACATTTAGACTTCTTTATGTGTTACGCTGAGCTTGTGCTACATTGTGTACTGTCACCATGTCAATTCACCAGTTAATGAACAAATTTAACAATTCTCACTGTTTTGTGACTGTTGCCCATAGATAACCAACATTTTACGTACTTTTGTTTGCCATAACTTCAGGAACAGACTAAAAATTTCCCAAGTACGTTGTGTATTATCACATTCTTCGTGGTTACCATGTGCTTGTTGACATTGCGTGCACTTTGTTTGCATTCTCTAAAGACTTACTTTTATTTGGCTAAGGCTGTGCTTAATAGACGTTAGTTGTTTACATTCCTGGACTCTTTAACTAACCGGCTATTATACATTTAATGAACACAAATGCAGTTAAGATATTTTGTGTAACTAACATACTCAACAACAGTTATCCTATTTTAATTTGCTGCCTGTGAACTTCATCATAAGACTGTGCGAAATGGATGTGTTAAACAGGTACTTCGACCCCGTACTTGTTTTACAATAAGTTTTGGAAGTGATGTGACTGGTGCCCGTATTTGGGTAAGTATTGCCCTAGGTTGGAGTTGTTAGAGGGTCTCTCTCTCTCTCTCTCTCTCTTTCTCTCCTCTCTTTCATCGGGTGTGCCACCATCGTTCTCCAACTGATTGTCGTGCCTTCTGCTCAAGTGGCCATCAAGTAGATAGAACAGCACTGAAGGACGGTGATGGGCTTTTGGCGGGGAGGGTAGAGTGGGAGCATGGATGGGAGGAGCAGTAGGCTTGGTGAAGGGATGTTGAGCGTGCCTCGTCCATTGCAGTGTAAGCTCTCCTCCGCTTCGGACGACTTCATAAGCGCAGATGTGCTATGCATGATGGAAGTCTGCCTCGATAGTCTTGCTGACATTCTGCAAAGTCACGTGGTGGTAGACTGGTGTCATCGAGACTGCAAAGGATCGGGTTTGGAGTCTTTGCTAAGAGCTAGAAGTCCCAGAGCATTGCTGCGAACGTGTTTTCGCTGTCTCAGAAAATGAGTCTATGCGCAGGAAGTGCTAGGGTGGTGACTACATGAGGTATGTTGCAGTGATGTCCGTTTGGATGGCCCTTTTGAATGGGGCGACTTCTCTTACTTAGACTACAGTTATGAAGAATTCACGTGGCTAGGATATTTCTACATAATTTTGCTACTCGTTAGGGAAGGTGCAAAAAGGAAAGAAACTCAGATGTGGGTCATCAGGATTTGAAATGGCAGTCTTTAGGTCCGAAGCCCTTAAAATATGGGTATTGCAGGATCGTGTGAGTTAGTGTATGAATGCCTCAAGAATTGAAAGTAGAATGTATTAAGAGACAAATAATATTGCCTATAGAGTTGAGCTCGCACGATAGAATTACCTCATGTGGAGTCTTAAGCAATTTTGTTTTGAGAACTAATATGATTTAAATGTAAATGTTATATTGAAGGGTGTTGTAACCAAAATTATAAGGAACTAAGTGAAGTGTTTAAAGGTGCATAAATTCTTCCATTCCATAATTCTCGTTTTCTCATTTAAGCAGCCTTTATCACAATGCCTATAAGGATATATTGTAGACTAAATAACTCCACAGAGAGGAGACCTGTGTTTAAGAACGGTTGAATTGTGCTTTATTTTAAATTATTTTAGTACAGTGTAACCTGCCCGCCCTTGTTATAAAATACACATCTGCTCAACACTACATATGACCCACATCAGCTGGTGGCAGGATCTTAGGGTACCAAGTAAGATCTTATGGTCCCGAGCAGGAACTAGGGTCTTGAGCAGCATCTAGCGGGTTTCTATGTTGGCACAGTGCAACCCAGTAATTTAAACAAATAAACAACAGGATCTATAGACTACAATGCACAAAGCAATACATTCCTTTACTGCTCTAGATGTATGCACCATTTTGCACCAGCATGCTGCCACACAGAGCTGAGATCACACCAGAGCCGGTGGGGCAGGCCTCCCACCCTTCCCTCACCCGTTTTGGTAGTAACCATGTTGGTAGACGTCCTCCTCTCCCCCAACAGGCCTAGGCAACGGCTACCACTCGACTTCCCCCAGACTTCACGGTAATGATGAGGGAGAAGGTGACACCCCTTTTCCATCCAGTTTGGCAGAGACAGCAAAACCAACACATGCCAAACTGCGGCAGAGCCCCGACTCGGCACCACTGAGATTGCTTGCTCCATTAGCCGGCTGCTGTAAGTGGGTTAGCGGTGAGGATTCTGCTTATGGGAGGGGGGGGGGTAAGGCGTATGACGATGAACCTCCTCTGACCCTAGCCGACTCCTCCTGACACTTGTGCCCACTGATAGGAGTGCAGTACGGGCATAGTAAGTGTGGGGAAGAGAAGAGAGAGAGAGAGGCTGAAAGGAAACTTCTCAGTTAAGTATGAAGGGCTGCCACCTAGTGCCGCTTTCTGTCATAGCTGTATGGACTAAAGAACTCAATATGGAGCCAAGGCTATCCAAGGCCAAATCATGTTTGTCATTGTAAGTTATATGGCAGAAGAGTGTTTTTATACTTACAGGTTATGTGCGGGTCAATTAATAATAATAAATTTAGTAAAGGGCAGCATCCTTAGAACTAGTGTATATTTTTGTGCTTGCTTATTAATTTTCTTACTCAATGCATGTACATTCGTGATTTTTATACACACGTTTGCGACATGGAAGGCCGATGTCGAGCGTAAGTCTATTTTATTTATTAATTATAAGTTGTATTCTTGCTGTTTGAATTTGGCAGTTATGCAATGCTAGCTCTGCACATGTGCGCAATGTGTGGCCAGCACACGCAACACTTTCTCTAATTGTTCGTCAGTTTTTATAGTGACCATTTGTGATACTATGTGAAAGGGATTTCATACTTTGCTACCATAAATGATCATAATTATGCCCATACAACTTTTCTACACTGCAACATTTAGCTTCAATTTTCAACCCCCTGTCCACACTGTTTCTTGTGGCATAGTTTTCTGGCCAGATATGAGCTTAAACATAATGTTTCACTGCCAGCATGGGCATTTTGGTTCGTGGCTCCACGTGGCCGTGGGCTACCTCAAGGTAGCTTTTCCAGGCAAGTAATTCATGTCTGTTATCATTTTCTTTGTAACCACGTGCAGTATTTTCAGTGCTATATTTTATTACTTACGATGTGTGTGCCTGAGAACACCTACATGCATCACTAGCACAACACATAGTCACTGTATGTTTGTCTCTGTACCCGACTACAGACCCAAATAAATATCTTACATCAAGTACTGTTTTTCTTTCAGAAACATCTGAATGTGTGTGTGTGTGAGAGAATGCTAATGGCTCAAACAGGGAGTGAAGAAGGTAAGCAAACGACACCGCCCTGAAGTGCATATACGTTCTGAGATGTCTCTGTTCCCAACACCACTGGGCCAAACAGCGGAGTGGAGCCCACTTCAACATAACTATGTTTATTTTCATTCAGCCTCAGGTGCAACGCAGTGCCAAGACAATACAAAAATGTGATTTTTAAGGTGCCTGACTACGTGGCTGCTGAATTTCATTGCAGCAAACTTTTAAGTTTATTGTTAAAGCTATTATATGTATAAACAATGTACTTCTCTACAAAAAAGGAAAACACATTTCAGACAAGAAATTTTAAGAACAATACTTTCGAAACATCAGGCAAACAAGAAACACTATTTCCAAGCCTTCCAACAAATATCACAAAACATACTTCTCAGATTCATACAAAACTAATAAAGGGTTTTACATTGAACTTTGGTATGCACTGTCCACCAATAACATTATAGGGACACCATTATATGTCCAACAGTTCCAGTAGTACAATGGAAACATGGCCAGTTAGTTTTCACTTTGTGTGTAAGAGTGACGGAGCCCTATACATACACATTAGTATAGCCTTCTTTGCTCTTTTGCATATGGGCCTCGGAACACGCTACGCACCTCCAGGTAGACCCTTAACAGTACAGGATTAATTTTCTGAGAGTTCATGTGTTAAATTTTAATCACTACAATTCAGAGCTTTGCCAAAACATCAAAAATCTTCCTGAATATTAAGACAACCCTTCCTCCCTAGGATTCATAATAGTTGTCCTCATTTCTTAAGTCCAAATAAATTATAACTGTTACAAATAAGAATATCTCAATTTGTCTTATTCACCGTATTTTTTCACAGTTACAACCTGATAGCACCATTCTCTAGTCAAGTTCTAATAAGCTCATTGGTAGTACCCCAACATGACTTCGGAGCACTGCTGAGACGAGACAAGCCAAGAGGAACTACCATAATGCACATAATATTTCCTCTAGTAGGAAATAAATAAATAAATAGGTAAATAAACAAATATATATGTGTTTGTACTGTATTAGTCTTAGGCCAGACAGTCACTAACAAATCTGTTAGATAATAGCATGAGGACAGTGAAAACTAAGTAAGTATGGTTGCTACAGATAATACTGCTAAACTTGACACCGACACATGTAGGATACCATTACGTATATCACATACTTTCAAATATCTTCAGAGGCCATGGTTGTTGCTGTGGCTAGAGCACTTGAATCTCACCAAGATTATCTATGTTCAATTCCCTTTGGAGTCAACCTGGATTTACACATGAGGGAATCATGCAGAATGATGCTGCTGGCAGGTGGATTCTTGGGGATCTCAAGTTTCCTTCACCCCTTCATTTTGGCACCGCTCCATACTCACCTAACATCACCCCTCACTTAGATGTTAAGTGCTGACCCAAATATTTTCACTCAATAAAACCTCCTCAGCATAAAGATAATTTGTAATATTATAGATAGTGATGATGTGATATAATAATCAAAGGTTTACTGGCAGACATTGCTGTTATTGTAACTATTGGTTTTATCAATACAAACATAAGTTATATTTGTCTTTGAATATTTCTTGCAATGGGGAGTCATGAGTATATAAATTGTTTTTGTTATGCATACACAATGGGCCCCATGCATGAAAAACTTAATTCAGTTAATGTTAAATTTAACACATGGGATATAATGGAATAACAGGAAACTATTCTACTTTAATTTAACATTGGAATCATGACATTGATTGTACTAATTGTAACATTGCAGGCCTAAGGGTTATCGGCCTTTATAAAAGAAATTTGTATGTAATTTTTTTTTATTATTAAATTCCAAAGGTGACAGTGTATTGGGGGAAGGAATTGCATATAAATGTTTGATATAAGAAATTTAAAATTCAATTAGAGAATTATGAATTTAATTACAGCCACATGGTTGAAGGGCGATGGCAGCATAGCTTTGTTTGTACAAGGGTACCCAATCTATACCATATTTGGTCGGCGGTAGAGGTGTCAAATTCTTTCTCATGTTTATTTCCCACTTGGCCTCTGCCGTATTAGGAAGCGTTTTGGAACCTGGTAAACCATTGGCTGACACTGTAGTTGTATGGTAGTGTTGGTGAATAGTGGGGGGGGCCTGTGAGGCAGACTTGTACGCCGCCTTATTAGGCAACAAGCGAGGGCCAAGCCTATGATTGGCTAGCTGAGAAATGCACAGTAGTGGTCACAGGGTCAGGCGAAAAGACCATCGCCGAGAGAGAGAAATCATCGCGTCGTTTCCGGGGACGGTCGCGCGAGCGGGCTGCGGCCCGTTTCCCCGATGATACATTTGCAACTGGAGGAAGGTTTTTTTTTTGTGTTTTGTGTTATACAATTGTGAAACAACGGAATAAAAACAAACAAGCTACAACTTTAATTTCAAGGGTAAATTAAAACTGATCCTGTAATATTACCGGTGGAGTTAGTCGTGGCAAAAAATAACTTTACCATTCAGTAAAAGTGCAGTGAGTTCATCATCGAATATACCCAGCTTGCGAGGGCATGGCTGGAAGTGTCGCTGTCGGGCTCCAGTCAAGGAGTCTGAGTTCCAAGTATAACCAGCACGAGCGGAGCGCGATGTGACATAATTTGCTTACTTAATTTTAAGTCTTAAATTTTTTTTACGTGCAGAAATTACTTGTACTTTCGGTTGAATTTTGTTCTCGTTTTCCATGTGTTCCAATTTCTAAAATCTCATGCACTAATGAGATGCATATAGTGCTGTGCTTTATATGATAAGAGAAAAGAGACAGTTCAAACCTATTTGCACAAGTGTGCTATACCAATATTGTGGGGGTAGACTTGTATTTTCTAAAACTTCTTTGCCATTTTCCTCCAGATATGATAATGGCTAGCGGTAGGCCGATGAGATATCCCAGGGCTGAACATAAATCTACCGCCAACATAATGACAGGGCACCAAAGGGAGAGGTGCAGTTACACAGGAGTAAAGTCAGGACACCAGCAAGACTGAGAATAGGCCACAAAAAGTAGTAATTAGGCAAGTTTTTGAGTGTAATCAAGACACTGAGATGACGCCGCCGGACCGACGCAGATCGTTGCCATCGTAAGCTGGTTCTACCTCGACACTTAAACTGCACCTAGAATTTTTTTATAGCCTCCCCAACCAAATAATTTTTTGCATGTAATTTCAGATTAATTACGCTCAGCATGCTACGCTGTATTATGTTCCAGCTACCTATTAAGCATGTCGCAGCTAAACTGAATTTCAGTGTAAGATAACTAAACAACCACAGGTCCCGTAAATGAAACACATTTTTTTACGCTCTACGATTTGTACTATGATAGCAGCGGAATTTTGTTTATTTTAGTGAAGAGACTACAGAAACTCAGTAAATCTCACCAATGGTCATGTTTCTGAAAATAATGAGAATTGTACATAATTTTTTATTTTTTTTAATACTGGAACAGCACCTGCCAAGTAAGTTTCAACCACGACCTCACGTCATTTAAATAAACTTCATTAATACAAAGCAGATTAAAAAGTTCTCATTTCATAGTTTTGCTGATGCATTGTATGTATTTTTTTCTAGCCCATGGAACGTCTCTGACAAAGGATGGTAAAGCAGGGTATATCAACACAGAAACACTTACCATAGGAATAGGTGGAGTTTACTATATTGTGCATGTTAAATATGAACCTTGCATGTTATTGCTGTGCGCATGTTGGCCCCCCCTTTCCGCCCCACCAGAGCTCGAGGGGGAATGTGAGACCACGCTGATACCTCCCCTCGATGCCAAGATGACAGAATGTCCGCCTGATTTACACGAACGTAGAGCCATATAAACACTAGGTAACTTGTTCGCAGTTAGCCCAGGCAAATACACTCGTCATAGGCACAAGGAACTTTTAAACAAATCTCATCATCACTAGAAAACCATTCATTCAAACAACTTCAAAATGTTTGCAATATAATTATAGACTATCATGCCGATGATGGTACCAGTTAATTTACCGTTACGTAAGAAATTTAATTGTTTAAAAAATAAAAAAAAAACATTTAATCAATGTCCTGTGCACTGTTCACAGAAAATTACAGAGCAAAATGTGGTAAGTGACAAAATTTTTTGTTATTCGAAATAGATGAGAGGTACCAGCAGATTAAAGAAAGAGAACACTCAAAATTTAACTTTTATAACCTACTTGAAGAGTTCCAGACACGCAGTTACTTTTGTGGCAAGTAGTACACAGAAAATTTTCGCCACCGCTGCACGCACTTTGTAATAAGCATGCACTGCAGATCAGATTCCTGATTCTTCTAACGCTCTCTACCATCTATTATTGTTGCCAGTGCGACGAGTTGAACGTACACTTCCCAAAAATTTGATAAGTTATACTACTTATTATCCTGCCTCAGCCATGTATATAATAGTATTATGTGTGGTTTAGCCGCTCTGCCTTACTTGCATCTGTTTAAAACTTATACTGGTCTGATATCCGGCACCAAATTGGCTGCGGGCTTTCGTTATTTAAATTTCCGCCTGATAGTACACGTATCTCTATTTGGTTGTAAAATTGCAAACGTGTTACTGAAAGCAAAACTCAGTACTTTCCGCATTTTTATTTTATATATATATTTTTTTCAGATACATAATTTTGTGTGTAGGTTGAAATTAACTTGCAAAAATAGTTTCATATTACAGGCCTATGCAGGCCTCGATTTTGGTGAAACAGGGGCACAAAAACTCAGATTCTCAAAGGAGAACAAACGTAATAATTGCTGTTTCAGTTCTAATCTATAAAGAAGAGCTCATTAAAATTTTTTATAAAGTTTTGAAGTTTTTTTAAAATTACACGTCTGTGGTTTTTTTTATTGACATACATTGCAACTACTTTTAGTGCAATGAAAATTTTTTTGTTTCCATAGTTTTGCATACTGTATAATAGCATGTTTAAGTCCAAATTTGCGTAAAACAGTTTTATGTAAGAAAGGAAAAACAATCAATTTACCACAATGAACAAATTCACCCCGAGGTACAGTGCCGTGGACTATGACACAACATGTACAAAACCCTGACTGATTAGATTTTTGTATTTCTTAATTATTTTAAAAATTGGCATTTTCTTTATTTCAAATTCATTATTTTATTAATACGAAAAAATAAAGGTAATGCAGATTAGTAGCATGTATTTTTATAGCTCATGACACTGTTCTACAGTGTGCTTTTCTTCATTTCAGTAAGTTGGTTTTTCTTCATTGCATAAAACCATTTTATGCAAGTTTTGACTCAAATATGCTATAATACAAGAACTATGAAAGCTAAAAAATTTTCATTGCAGTAAAAAATAGTCACAATATATGACTACAAAACCAACAATATCTTGCAAAAATGAAACAATTATTAAAACATAAAAAACTTCCCGTGAACCGCTCCCTTAAGGATATGCATTGGTCTCCATTTTTGATAATAAAGTTTTGCTTCCATAAAAAGACTTTAAATTATGTATTGTATTGTACTAAAATAAACATCATGTATAATTATTGCATGCAGACAGGTAGATTAAGGATTACCCCTGCTTCAAGAATAAATAAGGGAATGGGGCAATGCACCCTCCCCTTCCATATATTCACTCGTGTTGTGAAATGATTAAGTAAAGTATTTAAGGATTAACAGAAGGCGTACAATTGAGTATGTTGCCTGAAAAACCTAACTACATCTTGATTAATTTGGTTTTTTAATGTGATGTGCAGAAGAAGAAAATATTGCAAGCTTGTGTGTTTTAAATATACAGAGTGGTCCTGAACTACAGGTACAAACGCAGGTAGGTGATTCCTTATGGAAAATAAAGTAGGACGTATTTAGGATGCTTAGTACCTAAGTGTAATATTGTGGGAGTAATGAGCCGCAGAATATCGAATTTAAAAACCGTATTTATTTTAAATATCGGAAACAGAATTATTTAAAATGACAATACTCTGCACATTGATTTGTGTTATAATAGTCTTCAAACCCACATCAAATGCTGGTTGATACCTTCAGCCATTACTAAAAGAACAGGGGTGGCCACCCTCTAAGTGGACTAAACGTTTATGCCATTGGGATAGTGGAACATTTGACGTTGTTTTTTTGAGTAATGCGAGCTTTGTAATAAAAATGGTCCTCTTATTGCAACTGTCTAGGGCTCATTGTTTTCGTGAAAAATGCATGCGAAACTTTGGCTGAAGCAAGAGAGTACCAGGAGAGCATACGCAATCCTGCATACATTGACTTTGGAAGTGCTCAATTGCTCTATCCAAAATGGGTTAGAAAACATTAGAGACAAAAAATATCGTACAGTAACTTGTAAGAGAGATATCTACCCTTACAAAGCGACGTTTTACCGAACAAAAATTAAATAAGAAATGTATTGTAAATGATTACATTGATCGTAATTATTTTCACAGCCACTCTTGTGGCATACAACTTTGAGAAAAACGAGGGGGTGGTACGGTCCTACCAATGTGTGTGTAACATGTAGGTATTTTGTATTGCTTTTCAAAGATATAAAAACAAATGCATAATACAAGTGCATGGGCACGAAGTTCAGCTGTGTTGATCGGGACTCTTATCAGGTGGCGTCAGGTCTGGGAACCTTGTTGGCCACTTCACAGGTCCACATCTGCCTATCCATCGCTTACCAAATGTAATGGTAAGGTGATGACGAACTTCCAAACAGAAGTGTGCAGGAGCTCCATCATGTTGGTACACATACCCTGGCGTGATTGTAAATCCATCTCCTCCAACAGAACTGGAAGTATGTCCTCTAAACACTGTCAATAAAGGCGGCCAGTCAAACGCGCCGGCAAAAAATAAGGGCCAATCAGGTTGTCGCCGACAATGCCGGCCCAGACATTAACAGAAAATGTCACTTGATGGCGGTGTTCAACAATCTCATGTGGGTTGATGTCGTTCCATACGTGACAGTTTCAACTGTTGTGAATGCCATCACGCGTAAAAGAAGCCTCGTCGGTCCACAAAATGTTGCGAGAAAATCCATGTTCGTTTGCGCATTGATGCAGAAACCAGCGAGCGAAATTGACTCGTAACTGAAAATCAGCTGGTTGTAATGCTTGCACCTTTTCGCGATGAAAAGGGTGTAGTAGTTGTTCATGCAGAACCCTCAACACACTTTGGTGGCTTGCATGCATTGTGCGAGCAATTCCACGTGTGCTACTTGTTGGTGAATCGGCGATGCGTTCCAATACTTCCTCCTCAAAGTTGACTGTTCTAACATTGCGTCTCACGCCGGTGTCATACCTGTTCACTGTAAGTGTTCCAGTCTCGCGTAACCGCCGGTCCACAGACGAGAACATTCAATGTCCTGGACAATGTCTGTTTGGAAATGTCTGTGCACACAGATGCTGAGCTTCCTTCGCGTTACCTCCAGCAGCACCATACATGAGATGCATATCTGCCATTTCTGCATATGTGTAACATCTCTCCATGTTGCGCACCAACGGTAGCGGTGCTACGCGAACGATGCGCGCGCAACTGTGTCATATGACCAGCCTTGTAATGCAGTTTGCATACCTGGCAGGCAATAAATTGCACCCTCACATGTGTTTCTTCTCAATAGTTCACATACATATGTTGCGTGAAGGTGACTTGTTACATTGCATTTGTATTACATCTTTGAAAAGCAATACAAAATACCTACATGTTACACACACATTGGTAGGACCGTACCACCCCCTCGTTTTTCTCCAAGTTGTACACCACAATAGTGGCTGTGCAAATACTTACGATCAATGTAATCATTCATAATACGTTTCTTACTGTCTGTTAGATTTAATTTTTGTTCGGTAAAACGTCGCTTTGTAAGGGTGGATATCTCCCTTACAAGTTACTGTACGATATTTTTTGTATGTAATGTTCTCTAACCCATTTTGGACAGGACAATTGAGCACTTCCAAACACAATGTACACAGTATTGCCTATGCTCTCCTGGTACTCTACTGCTTCAGCCAAAGCTTCACGTGCATTTTTCACGAAAACAATGAGCCCTAGACAGTTGCAATAAGAGGACTATTTTTATTACAAAGCTCACATTACTCAATAAATCATCGTCAAATGTTCCACTATACTATCCCGCTGGCACAAACGTTTAGTCCACTTAGAGGGTGGCCACCCCTGTTCTTCTAGTAATGGCTGAAGGTATCAACCAGCATTTGATGTGGGTTTGAAGACCATTATAACACAAATCAATGTTCAGAGTATTGTTGTTTTACATAATTCTGTTTCCGATATTTAAAATAAATACTGTTTTCAAATTCAATATTCTGTGGCTCATTAATCCCACAATATTACACTTAGGTACTAAGTGTCCTACACATGTCCTACTTTATTTTCCATAAGGAATCACCTCCCTGCTTTTGTACCTGTAGTTCAGGGCCATCCTGTATTGTGTTTTGAAACACATTTTGGACACAATCATGTTTGGCACAGCATGATTCAATTTTTTAAGTAGTTCGACTGCATAAGTAAATAGATATTACTTAGGATCAGTGTAAATTATGTTGCTAGTCCTCAATACACTACTACTCCACCACTTACCTGGCATGTTCAGGGGATAATGTGTGCCGAATATTGGAATTTTCCGAATAACTGAAGGAAAAAATAAACAAAATATAATAATTTTGATAAATATAGTAATTGTACCAAAAATAGTGTAAAACTATACTTTCAGTTCAGGTGCTATTCATTATTATTTAAATATAGTAAAAAATTGTTTGAACACACATAAAAACTTCAATGTAAATACTACCAACTACGTACTAATAAGACACGGGCAGTATAGTCTGTCTCACGTAAGTGTTCCATATTGACAATTCATTTCTGAGAAGTGTGTCTGTACACAGGCTTGCACAGACCGTGCGTTTCCAGGAAGCCGCAGCAATAGGTATGTATTTAAGACGCAACCAAATTAAACATTCAAATTTTATTAAAGTTTGTAAATAGCTAGTGTTTATTTATCAGCCCTATCACTTATGTCGTACAAGTCACTCGTTCCGGGGGTTGCCAAGCCGCTCGTGCTGGGTGTTGCATCACTTGCAACAGTGCACGTACTTGTAGAGGCTGGCAATTTCATGACTACATCCGTCAAATGTTGTTTTAAGAGTCTTGGCCTCTCATTTATTAACTGCTTCTGAATCATGTACAAGGACATGATTTATTGCTCAGAGAAATAGTTTTGCTGCTGTAGACCAGTTATTAAGCACTCTACATGATAAAGACACTCATCTTGCATGAATTTCGCGGCTGGATTTTCGCGGCTTGTTTTTCGTCATCACTGACACTGTCATTATTATCTTCTCTGTTTGTCATGCCTGTAACAGATTCAATTATTTCCTGGTCAGTGAAGTGATCAACTTGAAGCCATTCCTTAACATTTTCATCACGTAGGCCTAATTCATAAAATTCAGGGTTGGTATAATATTTTCGGCATACTGCAACAGTGTGTTCACTGTTGTTTCAAAGCCTTTGAAATCATTAATTTCACTTTCTTTGTCGTTGGTCACGTAGGCAAATGCTAAGGTTGGCCACAATTTATGCCAAGCCTTGTGCTAAACTGAGTTGGGTATGCTGTCCCAAGCTCTAGGAAGTGTCCAAATAACATCATGTAGATTCAGGGTGTCTACCAGATTGTAAAAATAAAATTTAGTGACTTGTTAGTGACTTTTTCTTGAAAAACTGTTCAAACATAATTAATTAATAATTTTTTTTAACAAGTGCAATATTCATTATGTTTCCTCCAATTGCTGATAGCGTGAAGCATGTCCAATCAAAAAATGTGTAATCAATATATACACTAGACCCCCGATTTTACGAACCCTAGATTTAACGAAGGTAGCGATTCTACGAATACAATCTCAGGAACCCTCAAAAAATAACAAAATTATATGACAAAAAAAATTTAAGTAATTACGTTGACAATGAATAAAACATACTGTATCTAATTCACGGCATTAAAATATGAATTGTAGAATTGCAGTTATTACTTGGTAAGTCACAATATTAAAAATAAAACAAAAATAGCGAAAATCCGTTAAAAAATGCGGCAGTGACAGTTTGAAAACTGTGCCGTCGCGGCTCGCCTGTGCCAAGCCGGCCGGCCTGTCTCCAACTACGACGTATTAGGATCTATATTGAGGTCGTACTATAGACGCAAAGTTCCAGCGCATGCGCATATGCTCATTTAACTATAGTACAGCCTCCTTCTAGGCTGTTTCACGACGTCTTATATCTCTCTCGTCTCGCGCCGAATGAGCTTACTTTTTTTACACGAACCCTATAAAAAATAGCGTGATATTTTTCTTTATTGCGTTAACACCACACGTACTTAAAACAATGAACTTGGCGCATAATTTGCTTAAACAATGCGTTACTGCGTGTCGTAAAACGTGGTTTCACAAGTGAGCACGATAATAGCGCTACCTATTTTCCAAGTGTAGAAACATTAATGTCTCAGGGTATGTCGAACTTGAAAAATAAATAGACGTTCGAGTATTACATAATCCCGGAACTCCTAATTTATTTTTACCGCATATACTGACTATGAAAGTGATTATTTTCAATCACTTACACATGTAATTCTCGATGATTTTAGGTAAGAACGTCACAAAATGGCGTTTTTGGAACAACGTCGGTATATGCTACGGTGGCGCTATCTATCCTCCATCTTGTGAACGTTCGTACAGTTGCGCTATCTGTCCGCTCTGCACGCTACTAGTATCTACGTTCTCGTACAATTCAACAACAACGTCGAGGGAATGTTTTTACGTTAAGTTATATAAAACTGCGCAATGAATAAATACATCCGCTTATAATTTACAAGGGCATTTTACTAGTAAGGAATGCCTACTTTTTTTTTCCATTAAACGCTACACAAATCGGGCTATTCGCATCGTGAGAAGGCACTCCACAGCTCGGTTTTCTTTCTTTTTTTTTAGGACAAAGGTCAATCATATCTATTGTTTACCGGTGTTCTTTTGATCGTAAGACGTCTGCCTATTGATATAAATTTATATTTCAACTATCACTTGCATTATTTTTCCGTTAAATGCTACGGAAGTCGGTCTATTCGCTCGAGAGAAGACACTCTGAATCTCGATTTTCTCTTTTTTTTTAGGAAAAGGATTGGTCATATCTATTGTTTAGCGGTGTTCTTTTGATCATAAGACGTCTGACTATTGATATAAATTTATATTTAAACTATCACTTACTTTATTTTTCCGTTAAATGCTACGGGAGTCGGGCTATTCGCTCAAGAGAAGACACCCGGAATCTCGATTTTCTCATTTTTTTGGGGACAAGGGTCGGTCATATCTACCGCTCAACAGTGTGACGTCTTGCTACTGATATCAATTTATGTTTACATTATTACGTTAATTAATTTCCTGCAAAATGCTACGGAAGTCGGGGCCTAGAGACACTTTGCAGAAAAAAATGCAATTTTAAAATTTTCTGTAAATGAAGGGGTGGGGGGGGGGGGTCAAAAATAAGCCGCTATCAAATTTACGAAGGTAGCGATTTTACGAATGCGATGAGAGGAACCGTGAGTATTCGTAAAATCGGGGGGTCTAGTGTACCTAAATTTAAGTTGTTTTTATGAAGATGACTATGATAACTAATATATAAACTAATTATTTATTTTACTTGCACAGTGCACGAGAAATACTAGTAGCGTAAACATGCACGTTTGAAAAATGATTCGACAAGAATCAAATCCCCAAAAATAATTTTCGTGACTTATACCAAAATATATTTCAAATTAGTGACTATTGTGGAACTTTCGTGACTTTAGTGACCTTTTAGACACCCTGAGATTATATTCTTTCATTATCTCAGCTACAGTTTTTCCGTGGTTTAAACTTTCACGGAAGCACTCCCATCGAGTTTTTTTTTAACGTCAACTTTATCTTTGATAGACAACACAATCTTATTTTTTCTTTTTCAATATAACCAGAACTCACATTTGTCACTTTAGTAGCCATCGTGCAACACAACACAAAAGCAACTGAAATTTACTTACGTGTGTGAGCAAGCTGCGCAGTTACTTCATCGCCCGATATCCGACTTTCCGACAGATTGCTTCATTATGCGAGAGATGTGCGGGTCTTAGCACGCAAGGATTTACCTATTCATCTAGGGTAGGGCAGCTGGGAAGGTGATTATGTAACTGCACGGCCCTTATCGTTTTGAGGAGGATAGTCACAGCACACCGGTGCTCTACTGCTCAGCCACCCCCCTGCTTGCATCACGCCGACCTGCGTGGCACAGTGGGTTGCGCACCTGTTCTCTGTATGAAGGGTTCTGGGTACGAGTCCCGGATAAGGCATGACTGTTTTTAATAAGCAATTCCAACAGAAAAATTTATACATGTACTCATATATTTGTCTCTAATAACCTCAGCTACTAACAAAGAAAATATAAATACAATTTTAAAAAATTAATAATTTTTTTAAAATTAAAAAATGGCCAGCAGATCCGTACCGGATAACTGAAGTACCGGATAACTGAATGCTGGATAAGTGGTGGAGGAGCGTATAATGTAAAAAAAATTTAGTGAATCATCACCTATGAACTAAGAATTTAATCTAATAATATTCAATGCATAAAATATAAAAATGCATTCATTCTAAAGGGGAAAAAAGTTAACAGTTTTTCCAGTTCTGGCAATTATGTACAAGAAGTTTTGGGGAAACCTTTCTTATGTCCTAATTTCAAAAAATAATATTTCCATATGTTGATTATTAGCAGTTTTTGCTACTATTGGTTTCTGTAAAATTTTTTTTTAACATTTACAGATGTTTTTTCTGGGTTAAAAGAAATAAATTGTATTTGACTATTTATTGTACATAAAAGTGAGCATGCGAAGAACAGTTTTCAACTACATGACCATATACAGGTCTCATGAAACTCAATACCAGACATTTTGTACGTGTCCTGACCATAATTTATAAAGAAACTTACGTGAATGGTAAAGACATAGATCATTGAATTCTATACTGTATAGCAAAATGTATTGCATTTAACACAAAATCACAGAAAATCAAATAACTTATATTTGTTGAGTAACATAAGAAGTGTCCTAGCTCTGTTTTCATGTTTTGAACATTGTGACATGTTGTACTGTTGCAAATGGAAGTTTACCATGTTATGTCCAACCATTGTCTTAGTTTACATTTGTAACTGTACAGAACACTGACTCCTTGTCTGCTGAAAATTGTAATAAGTAGGAGTAGTGTAACAAACAGTGCTATTGGTTGTAGTGTCTTTGTAAACAACGTAGATTTTCTATACAGTTAATTTGATGTGGTGCATTTCAATTAAACATGTTAAAAATATGTAAATGACCAAGTAAAAAAAAAAGTAAACATCTGGTTTCGGTTTCAGTTCATCATACTTTCCATATACATAGCAAACCTATCATTCATTTTATTTTGGTGATAAATTTGTACAGTGAAATCTATGTTATATCCCTCACCAGCACTAAAGACCTAAATGTTGAGTGTTGACCAAAATCTCTTCACCTCTCCCACTCATCCTACATTTTTTCACAAATTTTCCCATTTTCTGAATAATATTTCATAATGACTTTGGTTTATTTGCAGTAGGGAAAAATGTTGCGATCACACCCATAGTGTCAAATCACATGGCAATGCAAAAGATAAATTTTATAGTAATTTGTCCTTTCCCCCTTCCCCATCCTAACTCTCAGAAACTTAGGCACGTCCCTACCTTTTTGGTGTTTCCAACTAACCCAAAATCCTTTTTATGGTTGATTCAGACACACCCGTCGCAGCACTTATTGCTTCTAAAACACTGTTATCTTAAAACCATATATACATTTTTTCTTAAATGCGTTGCGACGTTTTAACAATTTAACGCACGTGTCCTCAGTTGTACCGTGTAACTCAGGTCCGGACATGACGTGTTGGAGCGATTCTCACGCACCCAAGTCAGTAACGGATCCCATCCACTTCCCCTTCACTTCCCCTACTGACAAGTCATGTGACAGTAGTGTGCACCCCGCCATGAACTGGTGTCTGCGCAAGTTCTAGTATATCTTGCCGCATTATAGTTCCACTACAGCTATGATTTTGAAATTTTTTTATATAAACGAGTTACTTATTAATTAAAAGCAAAATAGAGTGGTGAAAATAGCAGACGTGGTCTCAGATAAAAACTACTTTTGATCGGTCCACGTCACAGGCCAGTTCTAGACTGTAAACAATACTGTTTGCTGTACTTTACTGTGCAATGGACAATTTTGTAATTAACAATGGCTGTAGCTGACGGATACATGAAAGCTCAGTCACACTCTACGTAAACTTAATATTTTCATGGTTTGCGAATATTAAAAAGAAATACGTGCTTTAATATTCCCGAAGTGAAAGGTGCCAAGGCTAGAAGGTAAGTTTCAAAATAGGCTTGTTGTGCTGAAGTGTAAAGGCTTAAACATTATCGCCTGGTCAGGTGACTGGTCAGGTCAGGCCGTTGGAAAACACAATTTGATGAAACACAATAAGCCAGGCAGTTTGCTATTTAGTTTTCATTTGCGCAGATGGCGTGCCGACCGTCCCACCAGCCAAAAATTAAAAGTTTAGCTACTTGACCTGAACAGCCGTCTGCACACAAGACGTGAAATAACAAGGTCACGTGGTACAATCTGCGATCACCGGGGACCTGACCAGGTGACTGTGTTTAGGCCTTAAATGGTTTGCAACACATTTAGAAACTTTTATAAAGATAAAAGTGAACATTTTTATTAAGGTATAATAAACATAATATACAAAATCTTGCTATGACAGCATGGTAGTGGTGAAGTATGGTTAGGCCTATGTTGATGTGTCAAATCACAATAAGCAGATAACTACCAACAGAAAAAATTTATTACTTGAAGTGATTCAAAATTGTTTTATAAGTTCTACATTTTTTTCAGTCTTGTATAAGCTTCTCACCTAAACCTACTTGCTTTCTTAGGCCTATACTATTTATCATAGAACCACTGAATTCCACCATAACCTGCACATGAAAGGCTATAATCATTCGGTTTGGTTACTTGGATCATCCTCCTTTGGCTGGAATTAACATAAAGGATACTCGGAAGTCTCCTTCCATACTGTACCATGTGTACGACACATTTGACACAGGCTGTGTGTATAATTAAATTTTCAATCAACAAGTCACTCATCAATCCTTTCCAAAGTCATGTGAGGGAAGTGTATGCCGTGAAAGATGTGGCCTCAATATAGCACTAACTAATGAAGGATATATAAGTGAGAAGTGACGGCGGCCTATTTGAGTGGTGAATGTTCTGGGAGGCTGTATTTACCCAACCATAATTTGTATGTAGAGCTAATTTAACATAATTATTAATTTTGTGGTGAGTATAGCCTTGGGTTAAGGCCTAATGTAACATGCTTTTAGGATGATGTTTTTATTGGTACTGTAGTTCACGATAAACTGAACACTTTTTAAATCATACACTGAAAAAAAAAAATCACGCATATAATTAAACATTACTAACGGATACCTCATTGACTGTATAGCTGATTGCACATAACCAAATGTACTTTTACATATTTTCTTATTTAAATAAGAAACTCATGTTTTATAGGAACTAATTCAGGTTTCTACATACTGTACACTACACACCAGCAGAAAATGAAATAATTATGTTACAAAATCTTTTTGGTTGTTTACACACTGCTTTGTTACAGTTTTAAAATCCATAGAAAGAGTTCATTGATTACTCTGCCCCTTGAAATTACACAGGCCGCAATTTTAAAGGTAAATAAACTATTAATGATAATGCAAAATAAATAACTGTTATAATTTTCTCCTAACATGAGGTGCAAAATTTTACTTCTATATATTTTACTTCCTTGGAGTTGTTATATTTTATTGTTGGCAATCACTGATATTTAACAAAACAGTTTAAATTATTTCAGAAGGCCCACTTAACTTAGTTATATTCTTGATGACCATACTAACTTACCAAAAAAATAATTCAAGGAATGCTTTAAGAAACACTCACATTACCATAAAACCACCCACCTATAAGTCACTTTCGTACTTAAGGTGACTGTATTTTAAATAAGCACTTCGTGTTGAACTATAATATTTGACACTGATAAAATATTGTATGAAATATATCGTAAAGCTAAAAACAAAAATACAGTAGAAGCCCGGTATACCACAGCCCGGAATACAGTGGATTTGGTTATAATGTGGGGCAAACCATGCCCTCTGAAATAAAATCTAATTCTTTATATAAAAATGAATATCTGTGAGCCTATGGTGCCCATTCACAGATTTACTAGATTCCCACAAGTATGCTTTGTGATGTTCTACTTTAGTCACTCTCAGTATAACACGACTATGCTATAACACGGCTATACTATAACAAAGGTATGAGTTATGTACCCCAATATCTATGTTATAATGGGCTATTACTGTATTATATAATGTTCTCATCAAATATCATCTTCAATAAAGTCTTAACTTTTATAGCATTGAATATGATCTAAGAAAACTGTCTTTCCACAACACTTGGCTAGTCAAAAATGCTAGGGTGGGTAATAACTTAATTGTTTTAGGCAAAGTTCATTGCAATAAGAACTATTAGGGCACTAAATACTTAAGTTGTTGGGTTCTCTTCACAAAAAATTATGTTCTTGAAATTCAGTATTTTTAACCGGTTTAATTAATTTCAATAAGTTATTTTGGGTGATTTGGGAATGTGTAATGCCAGCTTAAAAGTTCTGGAGAGATCAAATCACACACATAAATTTAAAAACTAAGGAAAAACAACATAATACTATAACTATCAATGTCATAAACAGGCCTACAGTTATTTTTTTAGTTCCTTCATATCTGTAAAAAATATCAGTGACTGCCTTCAGAGGCCTACCCACTTCAGATTCACATGCAAGACTAAAAGAATGCTTACGAACTAATTTGTATTACACTAAATGCTGTTTTGAAATACAACAATTCACCAAGAAACTGTACACACTTTTATTGTTAGGAGGTATGGTTATAGTAACAGGCTAGAGTTAAATAAAGCCTGAACTCTTCAATGGTAACAACATATGCACACATCAACACATGTAGCTCTGGGGACTACAGTAACTCATACTCTCCAACCCAAAAACACTTTCATGTATATTGCCAACATGAACAGGTATGTAAAAACAAACACAACAAACAAAATATTTTACAGTCAATATACTAGGAATACCAATTATAAGGAAACTCACAACAAAGTACACATACACGATAATAAATCTACTTTTCAACACCCCTTTCTTAATCATGACTGGAACATGACTAGATAGGCACTTCAAACATCCATAAATGTCTGTCTCACAAAGTGTTCACATGCTAAGTCTTTTGTCAACTTATCTGCCTTTTGCTCTGCTGATTGAATATACATATTTAACTGTGATTACATTATTCTGACATATAAATTTTATACATTTGTACTTGACATTTATATGTTTCAAATGTTTTTGGTCCCAGTTTCCAATTGCACAAATGCAGGACTGACTGTCCCCAAACAAAGTTAATGACTCGCAAAGTTCAACACCAAAATCTGCAAACAACTGCATAAGCCAAAGTAGTTCTGCTGTTGCTGAAGCCAGAACAACAAACTCCAACTCTCTAGTGGACAAAGCAACTGTCTTCTGCTTCCTGGTAGCCCAGCTTACATCAACATACATTTAAAATTGTACCCAGTAACCAATTTTCGGTTTACTCGGTTGACAAAATCTGAATCAGTGTACCTGAGCGAAGGAACCTCACTAATTCCTTTAAACTACAATACAAAATTTAAAGTTCCTTTAATATATCTCAGTATTCTCTTAACACCTACCTACTGCACTTCAGTGGCAATTAAAAAATCATCAACATAAAGTAACATGTACACTGATGGTTAAGTGTAAGAGAAGGCAAAATGCCTTAACTTCAACATTCTTAAAAATATAAATGTATCTATTAAATATTCATTATGTCTATACACGTAAAGACACATGCCTGCATGACACTGAATGAAACAAGTGACTTCACAAACTCATCAAATCTCAGTGTTCACTTTTTTGAGGTTTGTTTCAAATCATACAATATTCTCTTTAACTTAAGAACCCTGCCTTCTGTTACTGAAACACCTTTGGGTGGTAGATTCATATAAATCTCATCCATTAAAACTCCATATAAATAGGCATTCTTAACATCAACGTGATGAACATACAGGCATAGAAGAACCCATATAGAAGTCAATATTGCAGCCTGAGCACACGCATCTACATATCATGACCATTAGTTTGTCCACAACCTTAAATAACTAATCTGGCTTTATACTTTTCCAAATTTCCATCTTTACTGTGTTTTACATTAAATTGATAATTTTTGGTAACTTTTATAAAAAAAAGACACAATTATGAATTACTAGTTCACTTGGTACACATCTACTGAAAGGTAAAATCAATAGCTTTGTTTTCATTGTGGTACTTTTGGAATTTTCAGTAATGAAAGAAAAATAGGCCAGGAAAACCAATCAACACGTATGACACAGACAAACTGCTGCCCATAACCAAAAGGTTTTTCTTAACCTAGAACCAAGTAACATACATCACGCTTTATCGTAAATAGTTTAAATTATTCACTTAGTAAATCAATCCTGTTCTCAAACCCTGGGAATAGTAAGTCCATACTGAATAATTTTTTCTGCAAAGAAATCTCTCACTCCCTTATTGACATACTCTGTTCCATTATCACACCTAAAGTTAGCCTGTGTGAAAATTTAGCGGAAACTATAGCTTCATACAACTTTATACTATGCTAAACTTCATCTTTTGATTTTGGACAAATGATACTGTGAAGTGAGTGTAATCATTATCAAGGTTAGCAAATATTTTTTTCCTTATCAGTACAGTAAGGCAGGTGTGCTTTATGTCTCAATGATAGTGAGGTCATTATTAAAAACTGTGAAACACAACTTGGTAAAGGAGCTGGGAGAGAAGTTGGGCATGGTCTTTGCTGAGGAACCATCCCAGCATTTCCCTGGAGCAATTTCGGGAAACAGTGGAAAATCTAAATCAGGATGTCGATATTCAACTGAATTCTACCCTTAGAATTCTTCGCCTAGTAAAAAAAAAAACTGACAGAATTCCTCTAGGATTGCTCTTTTCTCTGTTTTTACATGTGGAGAGAGGGGCAAGGGAAGAGCAACTGGCAGGTAAGGTGGGAGGAGGAGGCAAAGGGAAGGGAAGAAGGGAACCGGGAGGGGAAGAAGGGAACCGGGAGGGGAAGAAGGGAACCAGGAGGGGAGGCAGCATGACGTGCTTGCTGAGGCACGCACAGCTGTAAAGGGTCTGACGTCAGACACTATGTCGCCAACGCTTGTATAATCACGCACCCTGATAGGTACACTACGATACCACAGTTGTGTCCTTTATATGAAAACTTGTTTGTCTGGCTGGTGCAGTTGAGTTCCTTGCTGTTTCCTAACCCAGCACTGATTCCTGCCTGCCATCTTGCTTCAGAAAGACAACTGGTTGAAAATCTTGGCCACTCCTGCTTCCTTTCCTTTCTTTCAAAGAAGTTACTTCCTCCGCAATCCTTTGACTGATGAATTCCAGTGATAACACCAAGGATCTAATTCCACACACCACTCCTTCCAGTCCTTCAGGCACTCTAAGTAGAAACTTTATGACAATCCCTTCTAGTACATCACATAGGCCTTGTTCTCTCACTGTCACTAATTCTCAAATCAGCCAGTTGAACCTCAGACAATATTCCTAAAATGTTTCTGCTATAAGTTTGTAATTCATTATATACAAATTTAAATCTAGCACTATTTTACTTGCTGTTCGTTTCTTTTAAAATCTCTTTTCAAGACCAGGCCATACTTAATATGCAGTTAGTGTTCCCTTTACATGCTCCAGCTGGTTACCTTGAACCCGTTGTATGATAAAATTCTTGCACGTTTTTGTCTACCAACTTGACATCTAGCAGTACCCTTGCTTTTGAATCTTTAACTTCCTCTTTTTTTTCTTCTGCCTGAAGGTATAGTATCAACCATTAGTCCAGTGGTTTTGTCAGATGTTCTAACACTTCCCTTTCATTAAGAAAAATTTCCATTCCGAACCTCCAGTCATCGTAGTTTCTTCCATCAAATGACATCCAAAATTTTTCTTCTTCCATTTCGAAATTTATAGCATAAGTACTGCAATTCTGCTTGACTTCAGATCTTTTCCAATAAATTACTTACACTGTATTCCAATACCTTATGCATAAGCTGGGCCCATAACCTTTTAAAAGTTACATAATAACCTTTTGGTGTTAAATACAGCCAAAACTCTTCAATGGCAACAAGACAGTATAATAACTACATATGCACATATAAATTGAACAACATTATACAGACATCAGAACAGGTGTCTACACAAGTAGTTCCAGGGACTACAGCAACTTATATTCTCCAACCCAAAAACTTATATTGCCAACATTAACAGGTAAGTCAACACACATACAACAAAACAAAATATCTTCTAGTCAATACACTTGAAACATAAGTAATAAAGAAACTAGCATAAGAGGTACACATACACAATACTAAGTTGTCTTTTGAACATGCATTAATAAATAGGCTAATGAATAAAGGCTCATATAAAAGATAGTGGGTATGAAAGTGAAGTGAAATACTTTCTGATGCAGTTATTTTTATTTGAAATCCACACAACATTAGAAACTTCACAGCTCTTTAAAGAACTGTTGTTTGTCTTAACACCCTAAATAAATAACAATGTTTTAAAATGTAAGACATAAATCATCAACAAACATGCCAATGCATTAAGCCTAATGGCAAATACGTGATTGTGCAAAAAAAACAGCTGATTTCCCCAGCATGCAATCTGTTCTGATGTCACTATTATAAAGTCTTCGGTTGAAGTGATATCTTGTGGCTATTTTGTTTCTTTTTCGTACATTTTGTGTCAGAACCTCTTGTAATATATAAGTATCGCATTTAACATAAATCCAACACATACCCAGAATAAAAATAAACACCTGCTTGATGAGAAATTTAAAAGAAATCCTAAATGGAGGTTTAATGAGTACATACAATGGGGTTACTTGCTTTTATGAAAGAGTAAACCTATGTAAAAAAAAACTGCTATACAGTGAAACCCCTTATTTACAATTTTCAGGGGGACAGGGCGAAAAAGAAGTAAATAGCGGGAAAGTGTAAATTAAGGGACATCTAAAAAAAAAGAAGAAAAAAAAACATTCCGCTTAATTTATTTAGTACTTTTGTTTTCATGTTGCTTGAAAAACTCTCTACAGGTAAAATCGAAGTGATAGTATTCATACAAGCTATGCATTTATCATATTTTGCCACATAAAATTTGGTACAGTGTAAGTTACCAATATCGAAATTGAACATACTGTTATGAGAAGATTTATGGCATGTGCACATACCAAGAGAACGTCTTAAATGTTAGATCTGATTTTTTTAAAAATCATTTGGTTAATAATACTGTTCAGCATTTTACAAATTTTTGCAAATGTTGTCACTAATTTAGACAAAAACCGTACACATTTAAATGGGAATGTAAAGTTCTTTATTCAGATCAACACATGTTTCCACGAACTCATTACACTTCTCCATTATTACAGTATCTATTTTTGTTTTATCGAAAATGTCCGCTATTTTTTTTATTACATTACCGTTTTATAACCACCTAAATCATGCTGCACTAAAATGGAAATGATTTAAAACACAACTGCTTAAATAAAACATTTGCAAACACGTTTTGAAAATTTTAGGTTAAAGTTACAGTTATTTGCGCTTACAAATACAAACGAACGTACGAAAAAAGGGATCAATGTTGCCAATGTGAATACAGCGTCCGATAGCATTCGAGATAATCGATAGCACTAGCGGCAGCAATTTTTTTGCCACCATCTTGAAATTATTGCGCCATAAGCGATAGCATTCCACGCGAACACGGTCACTCTCCTATGACTTTGCACGTGATCACCAACCTCGTTGTGCTGTTTCTTCTTAGTTCTATTTCCAAACCAGTTTAGATGTCCTTTCTTCGTCATCTATGACTTTGAAATCTCGTGTTTTTATTGTCTTCGGATGGCGAAAACGTGTACGAAAAACGTAAACAGCGGGAAAAATAAAATTTAGATGATGTGATATGCGGGAAATTGTAACATTGCACTGAATGGCAGACAAACGGGACCTGAAGAAAAAAGTGCAATTTGCGGGAAAACTTAAATACTAGGTTTCACTGTATTTGTTCTGGAGACATTACTGTTATTTTACAGAACACTTCTTAGTACTACTGGCCTTTGAAAATTTATTTAGAATGAAAATGTTTGGTGAACAAAGGAGATTATCAATCCAATAATTAGTTAAAAATTTTATACGGTTATCTCTATGAATGTTGCTACACCAATTATATTTCATTTTGTTATTCTAATGCCAATACAGGTGAATTTTTTTAGGTATTTTCTTTTGAGGTAAGTTCTTTTCAGGATGTACGTAAGAATCATATACTTCATTACTTCTTACAGTTAAAATCAATAAGAAGAATTTCTAAACATTTTACATGTAAAAAAACTCAAACTCAAACGTAATATCCATTTTCTGCCATCATTAATGCAGACAGTTACAATGTTTGTGATGCTTTGGCAGACAATGTAAATTGAAATATTATAATGGTTAAGTTTAGGATTTACTATGGCAAAAATGTTTTTCAACTTTTCTCAGACTATTAATTTTAATAACAATATTAGAAATTCAACACTAAAATTGTTTATTAATGTCACATCTAAATATTAGCCTAAACTCAAGTAGTATAGATTATTTAGTAGACAACTTGGTAAATTAAATTTTCTTATCTGAAAACATTTTCCAATTTCTCCCTCACAGGCTCTTCACACAAGCTTAGTTTTGAGACTATTATAAAATGTTTTCCTCTTCACAAATGGGTGGGGCAACAGTAAACACTATTCACACCTGCAGCTGAAAATTGTCTGTGAATTATCATATGATGTTTTTGTGCAGTGTTATACAGTTTTTAAGATATAAGATATCAAACCTTGATCCACTTAGTGTCAAAGGCAAATAGCATCATGTTTGGTATTAAATAAACACATTAAGTTAATAATATCCTTAAAGGTGGCAGTGTTAGCACTATCTTCCATCCAGTTTAGTGTTACAATTCATATCTTCATTACAAACTGCTGACTGTGGTAAAAGTTAAACCAATAAAATGAATGTCTTCATTTATTTCTAATAAACAAAATGTGAAATTTCATGCTTATACAGCTATATAAAGCACTTTAACGTTGTTTTAAACAGTCCCAAATTATGAGGAGAAAAAGAACATACTTTCACTTACCAAAAATTCCTGGTATTCCAGTTCCAACTGTTTCAGTCCTATCAGCGTAAGTTCGGTAGAACACCAGAAATGTCACTGGACGAATAACCAAGTTTAAAATGGCCATACCAACACTGAACCGTTCACTAGAATCTATAAAACAAAACCACACAGTATTGCAATATGTTCTAAGAATGGAAAATACAATACATATGAAACCAAACTGTACAGGAAATTTATCTAGTGAAGAAACCTTCGCACACACATAACTGTTAAAATGTGACATAAATTATCACATATGTTGACTATGATGAGGGCTAAAAGTAATTAGTTATGCCAGTAACTATCAAATTATGAAGCATACATGTTAAAATGAATGCAGTACTTGACTGAGAAAGCATAATCTAACTCAAATATAAAAAAAAACGCATTCCTTCTCCAAGATTATAAAGCTCAAGAATGAGAGAGAAAACCGTGGCTTTATTCTCCCATGCACAAGTGTAACATGCTTCATAAGGTGTTTCATGAACTTAGTTATTAACAATGTAATTGGCATTACTCTGTAAAAAAATTATGTTTGACACAACTATCTGCATGTTGCATAAAACCAAATTTGACAAATATGAATGAGGAATGTTTCAAATTCTTTTAAATGTAAAATTTCTAACAAAACAGTACAATAGTTCTCTTGAAGTAAAGTAAAATACAGATAAAATAACTACACTGTTCCATGGCCTCAACTTATTAGCAGAATGGCCATTCCTAGCACAAGCCGCAGTAGTCGCAACATCAGACAAAACGTTTACAAGTATGAAGGAGGAGGATTGAGTGATATGTTGCAGTTGTGCGGTAAGAATCTATCCTTTGTGTTCGACATATGCTGAAGAGCAGGAAGAAAAAAATAGCCCACAGAACATTAAGGGGGGAAAAATGAACAAATAAATCTTCTGCAGGAAATCCAGGTTGATCAGCAACTTTCTTATGTACCACTATCTCCACAAACTTGTTTGTTTCTCCAAGTGTTTTAAGAAAACATCCTTTGCACACTGTAACATAAGTACCATCCGCTTCAGCTTTATGTGACATTCACCATAGAGTTTAACGATCAAATAGGGATAATTAATTATATATGACATACCCCCTTTTTCACACACTTAGTTTACCATTGAAGGCCTGATGACCAAAAAGGGATAAGTCATGGTAAATGACTTATCCCCTTTTTCATGCACTACAGTTCTCATTTTGACACGTAACTCCAAATGTTAAATGCCATAGAATAACACACAAACATGCTAGACTTAACCCGTTTGGACCAGTATGTTGAGTTTTTATTGCTTTATCACATACTTTGAAAAACCCATTTTTGCCATACTTTGACTTATCCCCATTTTCCCGCGCACCCGCAAATTGGAGGAGAGAGAGCTGTTTGGTTCAAATCTCTAGCCATTCATCAGTTTGGTGCACATTACCATTTCCTTCTGTGATAGTGTGTAGGTTCTGCCAGTAGCAGTTTGGGGATACAATACAGCCTTTACTGCAGTGCTGCTTATGGTGAAAATGTCTGCACGACTGGGAAACGTGAAAGATGTTGATGGTCCATGTGGATGTAAGAAGCTAAGTGTGATTTCATTGTTCTCCTGATTTTTTCCAATCACACAGGCTAGCCACCGTTGTCCATCATATTCACAAGCAACATATCCTTTTATAGCATCAAATGGTACTGGGTCACTGTCAACTTCTGAAACCAGTTCAATTTTACTTTCATTAGCATAGGAGTATACTTTTGTTATAATTTTATTTTTGGTCAGCGGAATAAAAGTATGAAGATTTTGTGTACCTCCAATTGGACAGCATTTCTCAAATCTTGCTCTAAGTTTAAACCTTCATCTACATGGTCTTTGATTGTAGTATACTTGAAAGAGATCCTCTCCAAATTATCCTTAGCATACATGTACAGTTGTTCAGGTGTTGTGATTTGATCACTATGTGGACGCTGTATACTTGCTCGAGTAGCCTGTCTCTTCACTGTACCACCAACACTGTCACTAGCACCTTTACCATGAGAGGTGGCTGAAAAATGCCACTCAGCATCAATTTGAAAACCATCTATATGATAGCACAGGTTGATGAAATTTTTTCTATTTTTGTAATGAGAAGCTGCTTTATCAGAAAAATAAAATATCTTACTTGATTTTTGATGAAATTTATTGATCAAAAAGTCTATCAAGAAGGATTGAAAGAGATGGACAGCAACAGTGCCATGTGTGAGACATTCAGATATGATCACAAGAGAAGTATGTTGAAGTGCATCACCTTTCTTGTAATAAGCTACAAAAGGATGAATTGTAGCTTGTGTGTTATTCCAATGGTATCCTTGAACTTCATCCTGTATAACAAACGAGTAATTCTCAGAAAAGTCACAAACAACCAAGAATTATACTTCCTTAAGCTCAGACTTCAGATTTGTTTGTAATGATGACTGTTGTTGGGCCACAAATGCATGCCTTTTCAGCAATACCAATTTGTCACAAAGGGAATCTAGGAAGTCCTCTGAAGATTTTGTAACTGTTTCCAGTGATGTGCGATCAACAGAAATCCAATGTTTGTAGGTAATTTGGTCTTTATCATTTGTCTCCAACTTTTCTTCCAGGTAGGCTGGCAGTGGTTCTGTTCCTGGACAGAACTGACATTCACTAAAGTAGCAAACAGGTAAATATGGGTTACATAAAACCCTAGCAATGCAGTCTTTGTAGGACTTAACTGGAGTGTCATCACTCATTGTCAGCTGAGAAATTTTACATCCTGTCAGCATCAGTTTGAAGTTATGGTGAATTTGGCACACACAAACACGGCTAAAATACAGTTCTTAGGGCGTAGCTCTGCAAATTTAGAAAATCCAATGTCGAGCCTTGGATAGGTTTCTTTAAAACATACGTAAATTTCTTTCAAATTGTTTAAAATTAATCGTATTTGCGCCTGAAGTTTAGTCCCATTTTGTTTTACAGCTACACAGTCTTTTTTTCCAGGCATTATTCTGCTCATTTCGTCAGAACAATAAAATTTCTGTGCTAATTCAGCAGTTTCTTTATCAAGAGTCTTATCAGGTTTTGGATTGGGTGATGACAAAATACACTTGGTTTTCACCAACTATTTCACTTTTCTGGCCATGTAATTTATTGTTTTAAATTCATTTTCAATTTTTTTTGCACTCCAACTTTTAGGTAATATCGTAAGAATTGTTATTTGTTCACTTCGTGACTTGCAAGAATTGAATTTTTCTTTAAGCTGAAGGATCATTTCAGATTCAGGTGACTGATAAGCCATTGCTTCTTGATTTGAAGGTAGAAAGAACATTTTATCGTGTATTGCTTCCGTAATTTTTTGAAGTTTATTCTGGGGATAATTCGACTCACTTAGTCATTTTTTCTTATTTGGTGATTCACCAACTGATTGCAGAGAAGCATTTAAACTATCTAAAGCAACACTAGCAGCAATGTTTTTGTCTTCACTTTCACTAGATACATGTGTATCTAAATTAGTGTCCTTTGTTGACGACGAAGCCTCTTTAATATCATGTGAAATTTTCTTTCCGCATTTATCACACACTTTCAGTCCTAGTGTAAAAGATGGTATTTTGTCAATCATCCACGGAGAAACTTGCCGCAAATTTTTCTTTTGATTGTTGTGACCCTTTTCATTGAAAGGGTTACAGCAAAGAGCTGAAATTTGTGGCATGTTATTCTATCTTACAACAACTTATACATATACGTATAACGAATAACAAACATGTCATTTACTTAATTTTCAAGTAAGTTCAATGCAGTAACATATGTTGCATTTCACAGCACACGTTGTTTCTTTAAATTTGTCACTTGTTTGAGGTTAGGTCTGTTATATGTTTGCAAAAAAGCTGATCAGTATTTACACTCTCACACACACACATTGTAATGAAACTGACGGCATAGTAACTGAAAGATCACTTTAAAGAAAATGTACATAATTATGAATAAACAATATTTTTTTGCTGACTGGAAGTTTAGCATTGAAAAACAACTACCTGTAAGAATACAAGCATCCAAGTAAATATTGATTAAACAAATGAATGTAGGATACAATACCACCAACATACATGTTTAAACACTGCTGTTTAGTATGAGATTAAAAAAATATTTTGTAACGTCTGCACTTATAATTTTAATGGTTGGCAAAACTCTGCTAGACAATAGGGCCTATATGGGCATTTTCCCAAGTCGGGAAACAAATAGTAAATTTTTTGGTACTGATCCCATTCTCATCCCACAATGAAACTTTGAGAATATAAAGAGAAAACATTGCTTTTCAACATAGTTTTTTTTAGAATTAAAAAAAAAATTTTTTTGAATTTATGTCTTTTTATTTTTTTAAATTTAATAAAAATTTTTTTGGTATTTTTTCTTTACTATAAATCATATGAAAGCCCTGAAAAGAGCTTTAAAACAAGAGAATTTTGTTTTTTTTAGCTTGAATACAACTCTAGTTATGGATCAATTAATATCATGTTGCAAGTCAAAGTTTGCATTTTTTAAATATTTTTGAGTATGTGCAACATATAAACCATTCATAAAAAAAATTTTAAATAATTTTTTTTTTACATTTATCAAATCTACAAATGTACTAAATTTCAAACATATCAAAGAGAGTAAGGTTGAAAATTGCTCCTTTATTGGTTGATTTGATATGGAATGACCCACTCAGCTCAGATGACGACACGGCTATTTGGAACAAGAACTGCGTGTTCTGACTGAATAACGGCGGACATATGCTCCTTCTTCAGTAAGAACCCCTGTGCTATACTTGAGTCACACACACACCACGCATACAGAATAAATGCCTCTGGGATATACAATAGCGCTGTCTCTTTCCTTCACACACACACCCACACAACTACTTGTGCTTATCTCTGCTTAGCTTGCTACAGCTAATATTTTACTCCGTAGACCTTCAGCTTCTTGAGATAAGCAGCAAGGAGGGCGGATGAGAGAACACATTGGCGTTACCATCTCCTGTGTCAGTGCATTTGCTGTTCTGATTCACCTTCATGCTGACACAGTCGGCCGTAGGTGTTTTTATCTTTAATTTACATTTATGTACATTAATTATAAATTATAATTTAACACACTAAACGTCCCATAAACTAGAGCGTGAAGCTGTAAATCCTTGCGGGTTGGCCGTTGCATTGTTAAAGTATTGTACACACTGTCAAGAAGTGTGTGGGAACAAGAGGAAGCCACCTTTTCTTGTCTTGAAACGAGTCTGTTTGGACAGCTGAAGAAGAAAGAAAAATAAAAAGTTAAAAAAAAAATCACGGGTGGTGGGCTGTGTGTGAAAATGATCATGTCTAGCTTTAGCACTGCTTTTCAATGAACTGTCTGTCTAGATTTGGTGGCGCTCACGTAGGTCAGACATGTTTTCTGTTGGCACACTGCCGGAATAAAATCACAAAACTTGTAACCTTACTCAGTCAATGCATACACATGTGCCCACTTCTGTTGTTAATAATTGGCTTTGAACTTAACTTAGTGCCGCCGCTAAACACAGTTCATGACTAGTGCGCGAAAATAAAGAAACTACCAATGTTCACGTCGCTTACTTTTGCTGGCAAATAACACTAGCATTACCTGCCCAAAGGAAAAGTGAAATTTACATTCTCCCGTCCCAGCTGATTTTTATGTGTCTCGGGCATGCACACAAATTATTTGACGCGTGCCACAGTGTGAAAAAGCACACAGAATTATTAGAGCATGCATATTAAAATAAATAAATAAATAAGTGGCTACACTGGTCAAACTGATTACATTGGTCTGCAGCGGCCGGCAGCGTAATCATGTTGATTGCCGGCGCATGCACTCTTGCGGTGCGCCCGCATGGGCGAGACACCATTGCGACGGTCCAGCGATAGATAGCCATACTTACATGATGTGGCGGAGTTTTTGGCCTGTTTTGACTTAGCGAATAGTTGCACCCATACTTGTTGGGTATCATTGTAACCAGCACATAATTATCTGTTAAAATTAACCTAAATATCATTCAAATAATGTAATACTTTATAATTAAATAATATTAAAGACAGTTTTAATGCAATTTTTGGGTTTAGGGGTCAGAATCAGCCAAATTTGGCAATAGCAAAGACAGGGCTATAGCGAAGTTTGAACCTAGAAAAGTGATATTTCGATATAACGAGACTCTACTGTATATGGAAATATAGTTGTCTTGAGCAGGGTATTTATACATCCAGTAAGTACTATGCCTGTTCAGAAAAACCAGGGTTGTGTTACATTGTTCTTGACTGATTGGGGTATGACTGGTTAGTTTGAGGAATTGATAAATATAACTAGTTTGCTTCTAAAAACGAATGTGACTTCAGATAATATGAGAACAAGGTTGAGGTGTACCTACAGTTCTAGTCTTGGGGCTTATTTTACTGCTAACATTATGCAGTGAAATAGGATATGCAGAAAAGACAGCATCTGGAAGACTGGTCAAAGGAAAATCTAGGTACTTGACGAAATGCTACATGTCCATGTCTGCAATAGCTGAACACACTGAAATTTAAAAAAATTCAGACATAGACGTCTACAATTTATTAAAAAATTGTTACTAACAAAACAAACACAAGTGATTGATGTTTCTAGTTTTAAAAGTAACTAAGCAGTTAACTTTCCTATGTTACTGACTTCCTATAACTTTTGCAGCTAACTTCCAAACATACTGTATGCAAAAGAGTGACATGTTTATGTAAAAAAATCACATTTAACAAATAACACTGATCAGTGATAAATGTGTACACTGTCTTATCAAATATGGAAAATCAATGTATTAGTCACTGGAATCAAACCTTCTGCTAGGATAAAAATGTTTGCTACTGCACCACAGAGACTGGATTGGTAGAATTACTGCAATACAAAACTATCAAAATGCACACAAGTGTGCAATAAATCCAGCGTAAGGACGATTGAAAAGCAACATCCCAAATATAATGCCAATATTTTAAAAATAATAATTCATTGCTTAACAAAATTCAATTCTAGAAGAACTTCGCACTACACAGCAGATCTGTAATCCTGTACTGGAGGTTCAAAACACCAGAAATACAATATATTTCCAGATAACCAAAATCCACAAGCAAAGAACACATGTAAATATACTTAATTGAAAAAAAAGTAGCCTTAACAGTATGTTAACAAAGGATCAATTTCTACTTACATTGAGTGTCTGGGAAGTAGATACAGAGTACTACTACATCAAGGAAAGTACAGCAAGCACTAATGAATACAACCTGTAAAAAAAGTGATGACCAATTACAATTTAATATTTTAAAAATCCAATATGTAACTTAAATTACGTAAACCATGTAATTTAAAAATAAATACAAGAGTATGATGTTACTACATACTGTACATATGTATTTCAATAATTCTACACTTCATTTTCAAATAGCATTGCTCTACATATTATGACAATGATATTTATTCCAGTTTTTAGCTATATTTAAATGAATATAATGAGTGAAGGGGTGTGGACTAAAGGGCAAGTGAGTAAATGGATGGGTGGGTGAATGAACAGGTAGGTGGTGTATGTGGATGTGTAGTTGGGTGAATAGGTGGGTGGGTAAGTTGGGTGAATAGGTGGGTAGGTAAGTTGGGGGAATAGGTGGGTGGGTAGTTGGGTGAATAGGTGGGTGGGTAGTTGGGTGAATAGGTGGGTGGGTAGTTGAGTGAATAGTTTGATGAGTGGTTGGGTAAACAGATTGTGACTCTCTCAATTGTTTCAAGTATGGTGTTCATACGTAACACTAAAGAATCAGTATACTGAAATAAGAATTTAGAATGTAACAAACATCATATCTTAAAACAATTTAAAGTTTCTGTTAAATCTGAACCTGAGAGTCCAGAAGAAAGTCTGCTGTTGAATGTAGTTTAAGAAAGGCCACCATGTTAACAAAATAGTTATTACCACATTTTTACTCACTCTATTCACAACCACTTCAATAAGACTTTAGAATCAATACTACATATATGCTTGCTCAAAACTGCTCAGAGAAGGAAATTTTTTTTGGTGATTGTTGACAACATTATGAAATTGTTTTTAAAATAGAACAAAAATTATATTTCCTTACTTAGCTATGATAACATTAGTTCAGTGTTACCTGCTCTAACATTGAAAGATAGAAAAAGTCTCTCTCTATAAATTTTCTACAGTTTATAATGTATTTGATTTAGCTTGATGCATGAAACAGGGGAGTTAAAAATAAGTTACACTTTATAAAGTGACAAAAGTTATAGTAAGTGAACTAGAATAATAATATAGTTATTAATTTTTTTTCCTCAAAACTAAGAAACTGTGAATCACTGAGTAATACCCAAATTATCATCGGTCCCACACGTGGCACAATGCTGTCCCAATCTGTCACACATCACTGATACATACTCGTTGTGAACATCTCAAGCAGTCGGGAGACAGTTCATTTGAGAGGAAAATTGAGGCGCAATAATGATCAGTAGTTAGTACTTTACACTTGAGATAAAGTGATGATAGTTTTCACATATGTAGATGTCCAAAGTAAGTGGACGAATCCATCAGCATTCGCACTTGCCATACATCAGGTATTATAATACTAGGTCATCAGGTACGTCTAAAATCCTCTATTCTTCATTCAAGAGAACACGACAATGGTCCATGTCTTCTGCCATCCTCTTCTATTTCCCCTCTTTGCCTTCTGGACTGGCACAGAGACTTTAACTAGTGCATTCAGTTTTGGCTGATAACCTACTCTGTATAAGTTCACCTAATTTTTAATATGCCCTTCTAAGACAACATCAGGAAGCTCTACTCCGCCAACATAACATTTTCCTGAATCTCAAAGAATATTTTAAAGTGTATTCTGACTCACTGTTGACAATATTCCAATTCAATGAAAATTTAAATTAATACAGTCTTTCTGCCAATCACAAAACCAATTTGTTACTGTTGAGGCTAGGGAATCCTGTTGTTGCAGTCTAATTTCCAGAATATAAGATTTTTATGCTCACATTCAATAAATTAACATTATGCTGAACCATTTTTTGACATATGCCATTGCGAGCGAATGTTGTCAAATTGCAGAAAAACCCCACAACAATACAAAGCGCAAAAAAAGCCATTATTAGCTGTTGTTAACAAACATATTGTTGCATGTTGGCCGGGCAGCAGGCACATTACATCATGCTGGGTGGTCAGCCCTGTGAGTCAACCAGTGATGTCATGGGTTTTCGCAGCTATGTCGTAACTCCCAAGAGACGTCATTGTGATTCTCCGATGACGCCAGTGTGAATACGTGACTATCAACAGTCACGAGTGAGGTGGTGTCTATTTTTAGACCACAGGTCACCATGTTCATCAGCCATTGACATCACTGTAGGGGCCGTATAAAAGCCTCGGTACTGCATAACATGAGTCAGTCTTGGGAGTCTGGAGTCGGACAGTGAGAAGTGACAGTCGTGGAGAGTCAGTCTTGTGAAGTCTTGTGCAGAGTCGGACGATGAGAGTCTTGAGATAGTCTTGTGGAGTCTTAGTAGTGAGTCGTGAAGATGAAGTGAGACAGAGAAAGGCCCTGCAAATATAAGATCACCAATGTTCCAGCTGGTTCCTTGGCAGATTCCTGTGAACTTAATTGTATTTAATTTTGTTCCTGCCTTTATCTATGGTGCCAGTAGGATTACCATTCACTAAAAGTTCTTTTATGAGGCAATCTGCCTCTTCAGTTTTATGTTTTCATCACTACATATTATATATATCAGCTCTGTTTTTCAAAGTGTTACAACACCAGTCATATAATTTGTGTTGTCATAGTTTTCGCAGTCAATTTTTGTCAACATTTTTCATACACGTTATTTTATTGTTATTTTGTTTTATGTGTCGTTTGTATTCATGTAACAACTATATTCCATTCCAGAGTTGTGTTACTGTTCTATTTTTATTTTTGCGCTATTTTTCGATATATGACTACATTACTTTCTGGAATTGTCTGCATGTTAAAAGTTTCTTGAAAACAGCTAATACTGGCTTTTTTTGTTTTGTTTTTTATTTTACTGTGGGATTTTACAGCAATATAACATTCACTTGCAGTGGTGTATGTCCAAAAAAACTGTTCAGTATATATTACTAACTCACTGCAGATATAAAGGTCACATGAACATTAAGATTGTTTGATAACCTATAATACAAATTACTTTACAATAGAGTTTCAACACCTGAGCTGAAATTGCTTCCATCCTATTACTTCGTTAAACTATAGCCTATTTTTACGATATTATGTCATCTGTGGCTTTTCCCATTACATTTTGAGTCCAATGCTACTTCCATATTCTCTTCTCCTTTTCCCACGTAAAACGATAGTGTTTCAACCAAGTGCTTCGCAAAATAAATTAATCAGTGGACAGAAACAGAGCGCAACATAACATCTCAATCTGTTTAGTTTTCATTATGTTTTAAACTGTAATCTCAATTTGTGAAATTATAACATGTGCTTCAACTGTCACGTGATTCTTTTCAGTAGGGTTCTATTGTTTTTAGGTTAAAAGTGTGATTTGTTTTTCCTAGGAAAAACAAAAAGCTGTCATTAAGCACTGCCTAACTAAGATGGCTAACGGGTGCTAGTCGCGAGTTTGGGAGCTCTGAGCAAAAGTGTCTCAGTATGTGGTTTAAATTCATCTCAGGTGAAAAAAACTTGCACACATCAAAGAGTGAACAAACGTCTGCCACATATCAAGTAGTAACAGTGTGCATAAGTCCTGGGGATTTTTTCCTTACTGAAAACACAAATTTTTGTCAATAGTATGGTGTTTGGGTCAGAAAACTGTGTCGGCATCAGGGGTTGCCACAATGGTGACCTGGCGAGTGCCAATAGTGAAGTCGTACAGCAGTTACTAGACTACAATGACCTCGTGAAACGGATTGGCGAGGTCTCTGAAATTATAACAGAGAAGGTGACATCATCTCTGAAAACCAATTTTGCATTCAATGCAAATCCCTATTAATAAATGAAGAGAAAAATAAATTAATAAAATAGACAGGTGAAAGATCTACAGAGAGAGTGTAAACACAATGACGAACTTGATAAGAATCAGTGGCAATAAAATTTGGGAATTATTCTGTATTGAGGAGAAACAAAGTGAAAACCCGGAACAACTTGTGCTACGTGTGGCTAAACAAATTGATGTTGAATTGTGCCCGCAAGATATTGACAGGTGCCATAGTGTCTGTAGAAAGTAAGATGGAGCTACACGTCCAGTCATTGTAAAGTTCACTAGCTACAAAAAACTACGTGAAATGTTTTATAAGAAGAAACACTTGAAAGGAACCGGTGTCACAATACGAGAAGATCGGACCACAGCGAGAATTTCACTTCTCCAAAACGTCATTAAGAAGCATAGGGTTCGAAACGTATGGACTGTCGATGGGGTAATCCAAGTTAAACAAGGCTCCGTGATAAGAAGACTGACAAGTAGGCAAGACCAACAGGAGAACGCAGACTCAGTATGAGCAATACCATTTTTTAGAGTCACACTAGAACAATTTTTTTATCTTTGATTTTGTCTTTCAACGTGCAAATTAGTTACAGGTAAAAATAATCAGCTACATGTTTTATAACTATATTTTAGTGATATAATATAATTTAAAAACAATACTTTTGTTGAAAGATTAAGACAGCTTAAAATTTGTGTGCAAATAGTATTCCAATAACTCCAAAGCCTCACTTCATTTAAATATCTGCTAATAGTTGTCAATACTCTCTCACTGCAAGGTAGTAATAGTTCGTAAATAACCATAGTTAAATAAAAGTAGGTATATAACAATTTATTACTTATTCCTACATGTATACTCCTTTGAAAGTATTAAACTAACTTAAAACTATTGTGAACATAAGTATTTGAAAATTTCTCACCTAAATAAATAACAGTCAATTGATGTATTCACAAATGTTATCATATTTCACACTGTTATTTGCCTCTATGTCAATAGTTACTAGTACATACCAAAGCTACTGGCCTGTCAGGAAATAAGAATGCATCAGACACCCCTATACGCCGCTCTCTACGAGGAAAATAGATAACGGCAGTGAAGCGGTCACTCGTTCCAGGGACGGCTGTCAAACACCCCCTCTTTACCAACCAACACAAAATGACTCACAGCCACAACCCTCCATCTCTCCCAGTCCGGTTACCAGCAACAATGTTACCAACTTAAATGATGAGTGCAAACTACCAACTAACAACAGTAGGTAATTAACAACTCACAAAGGTCGGTCATGAGGTGCATCGACGATGTTTGCGATATAATTCTTCAGGACAACTACAGTGCATTTGCAGTTACTGAAAGCTGGTTACAGCCAGAAATTCCTAACCACCTCAGGAATATAACCGGTTATACCTTGTTAAAACATGACAGAATGACTGGCGAATCAGGTGGAGGCGTTTGCTTCTATGTAAGTGATAGCATTCGTTTTAAGAAAATAATGCTGGGTAACATTTTGGTCACCCCAATTGAGCAATTATGAGTTGAGGTGCACAATAAGAAAAAAACAACTGCTGTTGGCTTTTTTTACAAGTCACCTAATATTTCTTACAAAAAATTGGCCCACCTAGAACTCACCATCGAGCACCTATTGACAGGCCAAAACCAAAATCAAACAAAAAATATTTTATTTAATTAAAAAAAATAATAAATAAATAAAACAATTGTATAAAAATAACAGGAGACTAATTCAGCATATGTAACATCTTTCACAATTTGTAAACTCTTAAATTTTTTTACGAAACAGACAATTTTTAATCATATTTATTAATACATTTTGTAATTTGGCACATTAAGTTTTTTTATCTATCTTATTGCTTGTTCTAATCATTGTGTTATTATAACTGTAAGTAGTCTACAATAGGCACGACAAACTATAAAACTGCAGTGGTGCTGAATTTTGCTTGTGTTAAAATAAATAAATAAATGTACAATACCGCTGCCATATTTTATAGGGTTTGTATAACGCATAAGAATTTTTAGCACTGTGTAGCAAATTATCCCCAATAGTTCAGTTAATCTATATGCCAATGCATTTCACAACACTATTACATTTTATCATGTTAGTGCTCACAGGCAAGAGTGTGACCACAAGTCAATGCAGTGCACAAGAAGCGGAAGTAGCATACCAGGAATGGGCGGAATACATTTTGGAACTCTGACTGACTTTTCTGTACTCCAAGCACATGAATTTTATGCATTACGTAGCAATCTGCATTGTGTTTCGGAGCTTTCCACCTATTTATTTATTAAAAACCGGTGTCCAATAAACTGATAAACCCAGTAAAATCTTTAGTGTCACATTCTTTCATGCAGAAGGATAAAAGACTTGTGGGACATCTCTTAAAGCCCACGTAATTGTGATTTGATCAAACCATCCATATGCAGTATGACTACTTTGTCACCAATGCACTTTGGCAGTAGGTACATTGATGTTAGAAACCATGTAGGTGATGTCACACAACCAGAAAGAGTTTCGTCAGGTATTCATGCCCATAATTAATGGAGTTCTGCCCTAAAAACAACAGAATACATTCTCCTTCCTAAACTCTGGTGTCAGATGATGTAATTCATTGTTTTATCTACAAACAGCCAGAATCTTCTTTTTTAATATCTGTCAGTAGTTCACACACATAACAAAACAGTAACTCCCCCTGCACATACACATTTTACTAGAAAGTAGCAGTGTGACAAGCTAAAAAAAACCTGAGCAAGGTTCACCTCAGTTTTCAACGTATTTTTAATTTTATTTTTATATTTGTACCAGATATTTTTGTCTTATTTTAGACATAAATTGTGATTAAATCTTCTTCTTAGAAAATTTTTGTATCTCTCATAGTTTCTGCGTAATGAGTTGTAAACGTCAAAATTTGCACTTTACGGTTTTACGTACGCCACTAAAACTAACTGACATATCAAACCGAAAAAATGCACAGTGTAGAACAATGTTGTAGGCTGTAATTTGACACATTTAAAAACAAAAAATAAGATATTGTTGTATTTGTGAAAAATTGTTAACATTTTTAAACTTTCATTTCAAAATTCAGCATTATTTATTAAATACAAAAATATTTTATTTTTTGTTTTTATATATGTCAAATCATAGCCTACAACATTGTTCCACCACGTGAATTTTTTCAGCTTGGTATGTCCGCTGGTTTTAGTGGCGTACTTAAAACCGCAAAGTGCAAATTTTGATGTTTACGACTCATTATGAAAAAACTATGAGAGGTACACAAATTTCCTAAGAGGAAAATTTAATCACAATTTATGTCTAAAATAAGAAAAAAAATATCTGGTACAAATATAAAAATAAAAAAAGACGTTGAAAACTGAGGTGAACCGCGCCTTTAATCTATTCTCACACAAGCTAAATAGCATTTAGGTAACATTAATGTCCTGAAAGTCATTTGAAAGTGTTACAAATTAAACAGCAGTTTTAATAAAATTTCCATAGTTGCCCAAATAATAATATCTTCCCTTTTCATCACAAAGTTATACCACTCCTTTATATTCCTCTATAACAGTGAAAAAATTTGGTCATTAACACACTAATCACCTCAGCTGAATGTGTCACTACTTGATTTACAGTCTAAAATGGATACTGCTGAGAGAAGTAGTATCACCTAAAATGTTTAAAATGATTCTCATCTCAAAACAGACAGTTGTGTCAGAGCGGGGAACTGGTATGCAGCATGCCAGCAGATTCCATCACGATGGGAGGGCTTAGGGCTACGTTCTATTTGCCACAGTTGAGACAGTGCAGGATTGTGAAAACAGACTGCCGTTTATTCAAGATACATGTGCAAATTGTTGATGATACACATCAACATTTATGAAATGCAAACCTGCCAACTTTGAATATTAAAAAATCATGAGGTTTTGTAGACATAAGTACACTTATTACACGTATAAAGCGGGGGAAAATTTTTAATTTCTAAGTGCAAAATTGTGCTATTTAAGGAATTTTCACTTCTAAAAATATAATCCTACAACTGGTAAAAATATTATTATTTTTAGTTTTCACCTTAAAATTATTGGCCCAGATCACATGAAAGTTATAAAAAACACTACACAGGAAAATACAAACGACATACATGTACATAATTTACATAGCCTCTGCTTCAAAATTTATTTCAATGAAATATATGTAGCAGATTTTGCAGTCTTCAGAAAATCTTCATCGAACAATTGTTCATAACACAAACCCTCTTGAGCAGATTTGACCTTCAGCAACTTCTCAAGAGACTGTTCAGACAATGACGATCTGAACTGGGTTTTTGTCTTCTTCAACTGGCTAAAGATCCTCTTGCACTCGGCGTTACTGTGAGGGATGGATAAAATACCAAGCATAACTCGAGCCAACCTGTCATACTTTAAACTACCATCTAAATCCTTCATCTGTCCGATCAATGACCACTTAAGAGTCAATTCTATCCTGCTTCTCTATTTCATCTGGAAGGTCTTCTATTTGGAACGAAGAAAATTGTGATTCTAATGTATCTGTTTCGCAGTCCAGATCTTGTCCTTGCATGACCAATAGATTAGGAAATTTGTCAACAAAATATCTTAGACTTGAAAATGATGCATGACTAATGTGCTGAATGCATGCTACTTCTGCATGAGCTAGAAATTCACTTTTTAACGGAAATTTGTGAACTATGTAGTCGCATGCGCATACATAGTACTTCCTAACATAACTATAAAACAATTTAACCTGTTCAACACTCAATCTGCTTACAATTTCGAATGCAGCACTGCCAATAACCAAATCATTATCACTTTTTTGATTACTGTGTGTGTGATAATCTATCTCTAAAAGAGAACTGGATGATTTTACTATATCAGCACAGACAAATTTTGACATAAAGTTTCGTAACAAATGGTTAAGTGTGTGTTTTAGTTTGTGAATATGAGGTTCACGTGACTGTAGCAGAACATTAGTTTTGTCAAACACAGGAATTACATTTAACAGAAACAGGCAAAATGCCTTGTTTATGCCACTGGATAAAAACTTGAAAAGCCTCTCTTCTCTAGTGAGTTGAGATGACACACTTTTTTCTGCGGGAAGCTGAGGACTTGATCTCTTCACATCAGGTCTGTGTGCTAACTTGATGTTCTTTGGGCTGGTCACACATACTTCGGAACTGCGCTTCTTTGAACTATTTTGTACAGAGGTTATTTTGCCCGGAAGAGGGGTCTTTGAAACTATTTTTGTATCGCTTGAAGACGATGCGCGACTGCAATGTGTACTGCTGCTTTTTGTGCCTGTGGTACTGGACAAAACTGGGAGCTCACTTTCACTACCGTCTTGAGATGCAGTAGAGCATTCATCAATTTTCGAACCTAGCTTCGGGATTTTGTAACTCTGTAGTGTGTTCTGAGTTACACTTGAACCTCTAACCTTAGGCTGACATTCAACCATAAAAAAACTCGTTAATGGCTGCCATTGTTCCACCAGCCTTGCTAAACATTTTCCTAATGAAAGCCATCGTGTGCAGACATGTTTGAGAACTTTCCTAGTATCTACATCATGCAGCATTTGGAATTCTCTCAATCTTTCTTTCCTATTTACACTCTTTTCCAAGAAGTAGAATAAATCTACCAAAATGTCATCCACTTTGGGTGGAAGACACGCAGCAGCTTTTTCAGCACATAAGTTTATTAAATGGCATGGACAACCAACCACAAACAAATTTTCCATTTCATTTTTCAAAACAGCAGCCACGCCACTCTTATGTCCGATCATAACTGGGGCATTGTCAGCGCTTAGCGCTAAACAGTTTGAAAATGGAATGTTGTTTTCTTTTAGGGTATCAAGCAAGAGATTACCAATATTTAATCCGGTTGATTCGCCTTTGAGAACTGGTACTGCCAAAAGCCGATTTTGAATTTCGAGCTTGTCAGTGCTGTGAAAAGTGACCACGATAGGATAAAATTTACAATCACTTTGATTACTGCCATCAGTTGCAATGGAAAAAGGTGTATTACGTACCACAGATACAAGCTTCTGGTGCGAACTCTGCTCCATTTGTCCCTATATTGCTGCAGACTTCGTCTTCGCACAGCCATATTTTTTTGCGATTTCACTATCAGGGAACATTTTCCTAAAAAGTGGCCCTGCATGATCAGCACACGTTAGCGCTAAATTGTGTTCTACTAAGAACGATGTAAAATAACACTCCGCACGTGTAACACTGTTATTACTCTTCACTGCAAAATTGAGTTTTTCGTTGGAACTAACACACTTCACATGTTCGTTGTGTTTCTTTGTGGAAACGTGTTTCAAAATGTCTCCCCGGCCACTATGCCATATACAAAAATCAGCACGACACACGCTACAAAATGCAAAATTGCTTCCTTTGCGTGATTCGATTATTGACGGAAACTCATGTGTGTAAACTTTACTAAAACTCGTTTTGTAACTCTTAGAAACACTTTTATCAGACATGTTTACACCAAACTTGGGACCGTCATTTACAAAACAACTGCCGCGAGGTTCAACTACTACTGCGCAAGCGCGATACGCTGCTGGCTGGGCAAGACGGCACGGCCCGGTCAGAGAGCATGGAACGGCAGGTGGCACGGCCCGGGGCTATGTGCCAACGCGAGCACAGCGACAGCGCATTATGCCAGCGACAGGCTTGATTACTTACTATAAATTGATGCAATGAACAAAAACTGGTGTAATTTTATAGCTGCGCCACAAAATAAATGCAGTTAAAACATCTTTCTTATTCATTGATCCATGGCTAATGACCATCCTCATTGCAGCTGCAATAAAAAAAAAACATGGGCCTAAAAAATCGTGAGGAAACACCATTCGGGTGTGAGGGCGTGAGATTATCCTTAAAATCGTGAGCCTCGCGCCAAAATCGTGAGAGTTGGCAGGTCTGGAAAAGATCTACACAAAATCACCAGTATAGAAATGTAGCTTACACAGTCAGCTGCTAACAAAACTACTCACAAAAAACACAGAAAATTGCAAATTTTTCACTGTAAGTTCATTGATATGTGGCCTTCTTTCAGATGAATTCAAATACAGTGTGTAGGTCAGTGTATCATAGAACATTTTAATGTACACAAGTTTGCTTATCACATCTATAAAGTAAGCAGGACTGGGTTACAATATGATTTAAATTATTCAATTTAACTTGCTGAGAATAGCAGAAGATATTCTTTCCATAAAGCTCATAACTGACTGCATTGTCGTTTCAAAGATTTAATTTACAGATATGCTAGTATTTAGTGAGCAAGGTTAACTTATTATGCACAAAGTTCTGGTGCAGTATGTTACGTTGAAATCCTGTATTTGCTTCGACCTAGCAGCTTCTTTGTAGTGAACATCCACAGTGGGAACAGTACCGATATTGGGACGATAACAACAATGAACCAGAATATTTTCAAAGAAATTCGTGGTGCATTTAGAATAATTCAATAGTATTTCAAAGCATTGTCATTCGTTAAGCACTTCTCTCCCTCTTACACAAGTCAAAATTGCCTTTTTTTTTGTAATAAAACAAGTGACAGTATTAAAAAATATCACAAATAATTATTTTATTAAAATACTCCATTTCAGTTTACGACATGAAGAAGTTCTTGCCTTAACTATACAAAACTTCATTAAGTATGTATAAGAAAACACTTGAATAGTAATGAAAATTAATTACACTTACGAGCTGCATTGGTTCCTCAGAATCTTTCTGATATATTCCCCATAGAAGGATGGCAAAAAATACAGCATTATAAAATATGTATGACTTTGGGCACCAGACACCTTGCATCCCCCTGAAAAAAAGATTAAAATTTACTAATATTATATTTAAATATTCACAAACGAAATACAAACAATACCCTAAATAATTATATAAGAAACAATAAAGGCAAAATAATTTTGTATTTCCCTGTTGCCAAATAAAATCCACAACTGTAAAATATATACTGCATCTGGTTTTTGTGTGGCAAAATGAAGAAACGTAAACAGTCAAGACCATAAAAATTCCATGGTTGAAGTGTATAATACCTGATATAACATTCTGTCACCTGTGTAAATGTACATTGCTAAGGACCAAGTAACTACTACAGTAAACTCTCATTTTATTGGAGTTCCATTCAGCAGACTTCAAAAATTTAATGGACAAAATTTCACATGCAGCCCAAAACCTATCTGGTTATTGTGCTTTGGTAAAAGACATCTGGTGTTCGCACGGATAGCCACGTAAGATGGTAGGTAGAGCTATTTTTAGTCTCGCATCGGGCTATGTGCAGTGTCTGGGCAAGAATGATTATCCACCTGAATTTTTATGGAACTGTCAAATCAATAGCGCAAGACCAACATGGTTACTGTGCTTTTGCGACTGACATCAGGTGTGCGCACAGATAGCCATGTTAAGCAGAGCTAGTCCCTCATCTGTGTTTTGACGTGCCCGGGCAAGAACAACTGAACAACTGTCGTGTCTACTTGAAATTTTTACGCAGTTGCTGTGCATGTGGGTTAAAGATTGTGCTTTTTCTTTAATGAAATGGTGTCTGCAATAGGACAGAAAAGAAACAGAGTAACTTGACATTAAGCAAAAAATTATTCCCACTTCCGTGTATTTAAGGAAATCATTAAAAATCAGCACACCTGAAAAACCCAGCTTTAGTTCAACACTTTCTTTAAGCCTATCCCAAAACCAGTTACAAGTGAGGAGAGTATCGCAAGCTTTTCTGGGACACAAGACTTCAACAAGCACGTGTTAAGACGAGCTAGCAAGTATCAATTCTGATTCAGAATAGGCTAGAGTACAATTTACTAGACTGGATACTTCAACAAATGTTATGAACAGCAACTGTGAAGTGACATTTCAGACTTAAAAATGTACAGTACCATGTGTGTTTATCTAAACTTAATGAACAGCAATTATGAAGCAATTTAATTTTGTGTGTACTTTTGTGGCTTTTAGTTATCAATGTATTTATTCATATGATTTACATGCCATTATTTACAATGACTTAGATATAAAAAATTTAATTCATCAGTTCACATGCATCCGTTACATAAGTTACGCAATCTTGGGCCACCCCTGGGACAGACGATAACCCGGTAAAATGTTGCCACAACTGTCAAGAAGGCTCTCTTTGTTTTGCCTTTCTCATGCTCAGCATTTCCATCCCTTCCCCTGCAGACAGAGTCAAGGACGGTGGCTAGAATGTCATCTCGCAGACACCGTATACGATACTGCGTCGGGATGCAAACAGCGGTAACTTAGCCGGAAATTTTTTATTTGTGTTATTTATTAAGTAAATAAACCCTTTACTGTGAAATACAAAACAATACCTGAAGTTCATGTGTCACATGTTATCACGCAACATAACATGAAACCAAGCCGGTAGCAAACCTATTTCTTCTTCTATCCCTCTCCTTCTACTCTTACCCCACCACAACCTTTGTTATCTCAATGAGCAGACAAAGGAGCCTGCTTATATTTACACTCCCGCCAGTCATCACAAACTTTCTCCCTCATCCACTTCCTGCGATTTGACGACAACAAACATTTTGCGTTGCCATGCGTATCACACTGCTATGTATCTATTGGCTTGCATGTTTCCGCGTGCAGATTTTGGTACTTTGGCATTTCCCAGACATTCCGATTTACCGGACCACACCTCCCCCAATTAGTCCAGTAAAATGAGAGCTTACTATATTTATGGATTAACAACATGATATTCTGGCATTTTGTAGGAACAAGTTCATTACTAAAAAATTTCACTGCACATGTATTACATTCCTAAATAAATATTACAAAATTAGGAAACATGTTTATCATAAACAAATCTTCATATGTCATAAAGTTAAAATACATATATGCCTAATTTTGCCAACATCAACTTAAAGGTAGTTTTTAACGGCGGTAGATCAAACAAAAACAATTTGGACATACATCGTGGAATTCAAACCAACACACACTTTCACAACAAGGTAACAAACTATATCACTGTGAAAAAAAAAAAAAACCTTTCTGCATGATGTAACTAACATAATCACAACCAATTTCTGAAATTTTCAAAAACCAAAATATCTAGTGATATTTGCAGGATTATACAAATGTGTGATGATATATAGTAATTTACTACACAAAAAAGCCTTTTAAATTGTAAAACTTCTATTAAATATATAACTTACCATGTTGTCAGAATGAAGTGTATTACAAACACTACCTGAAACAAAAATTAAAACACAATACGTAAAAAATATATACAATACAAGTTATTAATCTAATAAGTAATTTATAAGCAAGATCACCAGAACCAAAATGTTGACAGTTTTTCAATGTTCTAAGCACGTACAGCACATTACCCATATCTAATAATGCATTTTAAATACTAACTCATTTGACTGTGTCATTACATAGGTGGTTCAGGACAAAACAAGCACTTTCAATACTCTAGTAACTTTTTCTTTCAGAAAGTTTATAGTTTTCTGTCACTTTTTAATGTAAACAAAGCAACCTTAATAAAAATATGAGTGCATACATTACACAAGACTTAAGTCAAAATAAATTATACTTTTCAATTATTATTCTACACACGAAACATCAAAAGTTTTTATTTTACCCCGAACAAACTCTAATGTACACTTCACTTCATAGTAAAAACTGCAAATAAAAATTATTTAAAAGAGCTGTAACAAAATTTATTAAAATTTGTTCCTGCATGAATTTGCTTTATTGTAATGATGTTCACGCAAAATTTACATAATTACCAAGAACTATTAATTGAAAAATATTTTTATGGCATGCGGACCCTAGCATACTTGTTGAGGGTGCCACTGGAGGTCATCAGAATATCTGAGCGTTTCTAAACAAGAGTGACGGAAGAAGCCCGGCAGACTGGAAACTGAGGACACAAAAACATGGCCCAACATATATCCACAATGTTAAAAAAAGACCACCAGGATGTCATGATGATGTCCCATGTACTAATCTGCCATGCTCAACTGCCTTTGGCAACCAGCCAAGCCAGGTCAACACAAGGTAAGACATGACGAACACTAACTGCAATTACTAGAATAGCTAATAAAAGCTCATTTGTGCATAAATATTAACATAAAGCTATTGAAGTATACAAGAAAAAATTATTTCATTAATTTTTGATGAAAACAAAAAATAGGCCTACCTATGTTGCAGACACAGTTAAAGGAATTATAAATAAGGTACATTAATTTGCAATAATAATGGAGGCTACGGTCGATTTTTCCTTCCTCAATCAGCCAAGTGTGTAAGGTACACCATCCCCTTTCATAGTTTTCATATTTTAAAAAAATCATCAAAAGTTACTTCTCAAAACTTCTAAAGAAAAAGTATGCAACTGTTTTTATACAATAACTAAAATATTGCATAGGTCCTTGTTAACACTGTGTAACAGAGAAGTCATAAAAAAATGACTTGCATCTTATTTAACCAAATAAAAGTAACTGCAGGGAAGAAATAAAAAGAATGTGCGAAATAGAAACATTTTTCTCATAATCTTTAAATAAAAGTTAAAAAAGTGTATTTAAATGCAAAATTATTGAATTTTAAGAAATAAATAAAAAATCCTCAATAATCTTCTAAAGTTACATTGAACACCGGTAACAAACACAAAAAGGGAAACAGAATTATAAAATAAATGCATCAAGAATATGCAATTTTTAAAAATAAGTCTGTGGTTATATAAAAAGTAAGTGTATGAACACAGCTATATGTCACCGCCATCATTGAATATAGATATATAAAGGGTAGAAGTCGCTTCCCAATGGCCGAAAACTTTCGCGTTTTTGATCAGTATATCGAGTAGTTGGCCTAACGGTCACGAGATGGCAGGGGGGGGGCGGTAGCATGAGTCTGTGGCGTGCATAGTGGCGAGTAGGACTACTACAACACTTTGTTACCATCCTTCTTGTGTGCAGGGTGGGAGGAGGGGTGTGTTCTGTCTTCCGTGCTTTGTTTGCTCGTTTCACTCCCCCCCCCCCCCAGCTGCTGACATTACATGGCAGGCAGCGGGTTTTAGCTACGGAGTGATACTTACAAACTCTAGCGCTCAAAAATCTGCCAAACTAAACACGATCGGAAATCTAAAACTCTTCAGTCTATTAACTTCAAAATATTTACAGTATATTTACGAACTGTCCTGCCAATGATACTGTATGTTAAATTTCTATATGTCCATTGGCTAATTAAGGAAAAAAAAAGCTCAACAGTACCCTGTTCGCTTCCGAGGGGAAGAACATACAGGGCAAAATATAGTAAGTGAGGACCTTTTTTATTTTGGAAGATAGATGGGGGGTATCAGCGGACGAAATAAAGAGGAAAATGTATATTATATTTTGATACCTTCTATGGAAGAATTCTGTGAATAATGGGTATTCGTTTTGTGTCAGGTAGAAGTTGGAGAGTATTTCATCCGTGCACTGTAAGATAAGCAAGCCGACCACAACACAATACTCTCTCGGTTTATCTGCACAGCATTTATAATGTAAATTTTAATTATATATAATTTATTTGTTATGACACAAAATGTATTTCATCGTATTAGCCCAAATACTTACATAAGAAAAAATAGAGTTCTGACAAAACAATTACATTGCTTTAAATGTATTTACTATCGATATTTTTTAAACTATTTTTTTGTTTTACTTAACTTTTATAAATCACATGTGTATGGCAAAATGTTGAATGCACAGATACCTACAAAACGTGAACTATGATACAATATTTCTAGCAATGTCGCGATAAATTTGGTACTAATATTATGGAAGACGTGTTGCAAGCACAATTAAAAATATAAAATAGCAAAATAGAAATAATTGCGAAAAAAGTTATTTACTATGTTATGTTTGAAGTAAATTTCCCTGTTTGATTATTTTGCTAGTAAAAATTATTAGGCCTATCAACATTTATTGATATGTGTGACAATCAATTACAAAAATGATTGAGAAAACAATTTTATAAACACACTTCATGAATTACTGTCTCCTGCGCTTTCTTTCGCTCTTGTCACTCTCTGCTGCATACGTAACAGGGAATGTTCCAGCCACATGAGTGTTGAGATGGCTATAGTGCCAAATGCAATGAACTTGCAGTTCACAGTCATACATCCATACTCATTACGAGACCAGATGTTTTGAAATGAACAAAACGTCTAACTATAAAGTTAACTGCGCTATGGTATAGTGTACTAATTGGAGGGCAAATACTACAAAGCATTTTATGCCACAGATTTCAGGAGAAAAAAAACAGGAACTGAGGGGAGTGTGTGTAGCGTGCTGTAAGTGAAGCATCACGTTTCATCCAGATAATTTTAGAATTTGTTCTTTACATTTCTGCCAAGAAGATTATCAACGAGATTTGAGAAATTAACTCTTAGGGCTACTTCAAATATTTTCAATATTGTTACATACCATTCTATTCGAACAATACATGAAAGACATTTTTATCAGCAAAAATAACGTATTACACAAAAATGTTATTAACTTTGATGCCAAGAACGTTGATTACATTTACATTTATATTTTTACTAACATTATTTTGTCAACTTTTATACGGTGGTAGGATATATAGGTAAATAAATGTTGATATGAAATTATAATAGCAATACTATTAACGCACAGAGCCATTAGTTTTATTAGAGCATTTTCGGTGCACGAGCATTTACTTGCTGCAAACGTCTGAATCCTCTTAGCTATGGTCACATGTGAACAGCCAATGAGAGAACAGAGGGCCGGAGTGGTCTATTTAATATATCATTTTATTTATCTTAACCCTGTGCACCCACTCCAGAGACTGTGCCTATGTGTTAAGTATGCATGCACAAAATTTAGACGTCATTCCCGATGTTTTTGTTAAGCTTATTCGGCAGTTAACAGACTAAAAAATTATTGTCGAGATAAGAACATTAAGAACATTTACAAGGATATTGTGACGGAAAGGCCACAGGGCTCGCAATAAACCTTTGTTTTTTACCACTGACATGCCGAAAGCAAATCGTAACGGCCGCTGGCTGCTGGAACATTTCCATCATCTTGCCAACTTACTTGCCACATAGGTAAGCGGCTTGGCCAGTGGAGACCCGTGTATTGCAGTTACACAGTGTTGACTGGTTAAAAAGGTTAAGAGAAAAAATGTTACTTTGCTGTGTTTTTAAATTAAGATATATCCTAATTTTATTGCTTGAAAAGTAACTGTCTGAAGCCAGCAATCGTATTTAATAAATTATGTGTTTTGTTAAATTCTCCTAGCATGATTTATTCCGCTAAATCAAATGTTTTTGCTTGCAACAAGTCGTACCTCATTACTGTGTTTATTATTGCTTTAAACCCGACGCACACTATACTTTACTCAATACCTTACTTAATTCTCTTCATAAACGTCGATTTCATAATAGAATTCCGTAGAAAACACTATCAGTGTTTACTTCTATGTTCCGGTACATCAACGAGAAAAAATATGATGTTGGTTAAGTTCCATCAGAGGCGTCGGAACAATTTTGCTTCGGGGGGGGGGGGGTTTGAAAACACATTTGAGTTCTGTTTTTAGCAGTTAGAAGATAAAATGGTTTGATACTTAACTAATTAGTAAAGGATATACATTAGATTTACTTTGCCTCAAACATCAGGCGTGGCATGCAAAATTATCCTAAATTGATTATACTCTGTTTACGAGTTGAGCCGAGAGGTTCGTGCAATTCTTAACATCTTTGGTCTTGTAAGCAAAAACTTTTATGTTAAATATAATGCTGTAAAAAATATTTCCCTCCTTTTTACTGCTAAGGGATCGAATTTCAAAACATCCTATATCTACTTTTTGGGTATTTACATAAAAAAAAACTTTTAAGTAAATATCAACACTTTATTCCGAAGGATTCGATAGATATCGATAGTTAATCGGAAACACATTAAAGGTATTTTCACTCCCTTAAATGTTGGATTTGTAAAAAAAATCCTTTAATTGTCATATGCATTTTTATGTGTGACCTATTAAAGTAAATATTACGATGATAGGCAGTCAGGTTCGAGCTCTATCGTAGTTTCTTTGGAAATACATTTCGATAAATCCCTTCTTAGTTCTCGCCTACGGCCTGAGGGGGAAAAACACAAAAAATACCACGATTTTAGGTCCAGCAGTTTGGGCTGCAATTTGATATGTCAGTCAGTCAAGAGTCGCTTTTATATATAGAGATTTCAGCTTTTAACTGTCCTGGGAACAATCGAAACTATTTAAATTAAATATGTATCACCTTCAGTTTTAGAAAGAATGCGCAACTTATTGTTGCATACACTTGACACTCATAGCAGTATTTGAAAATAATTAAGTCAATCAATTTTTGTGGACACTTTACAGGACACAAAAATAAACAACTCTGTCATTTGAAATCTCAAACGATCACTATCCGTTGGCAGGTACGAAGGCAGCTAACAATTCCAACCAGCCAGCCCTTCTAGGGCCAGGCTGGGCCAATATCTTAGTCGTCTGTGGGACGAGCTCTTCTTTGCTTTCGCTTGAAGAGCAACTAAAGGGTCGAGCAGACTGTCTTTCCCTCTCTATTTTTCGCTCTCTCTCTCTCTCTCCCACACATTCCCCCCTCTCCAAATACACGCACACATGCACCCACACACCAAGAAAGACAAGCGACAAGAATCTTGGAAGGAGAAGGATGGTAACAAAGCGTTGTAGTAGTCCTACTCGCCGCTGTGCGCACCACAGACTCATGCTACCGCCGCCCCTGCCATCTCGTGACTGTTAGGCCAATTACTCGATATACTGATTGAAAACGCGAAAGTTTTCGGCCATTGGGAAGCGACTTCTACCCTATATATATATATATATATATATATATATATATATATATATATATATTCAATGCCGCCATTAAGTCATTAACGTGCAAGCAACATGCGAACATGAGGCAGTTCCACGTGTGATTAAAAGGGACCTTTGGATGCCATATTGGCACAAAACTTATACATAGTCATCTATTGTGTATCTTTACAAACACAAAAAAGAGTCAACTCAAGAAGTTCAACAGTTTAGTGTCAAACTCCGAATGATTCACGACAAGGGAAGGAGAGGCAAGAAAAGAAACAGAAAAGGGCAAAAAAAAAAACGGTTAAGGACCAGTTACCAAGGGATCTTTCGTCACTTGCACCACCCCTTCCCCCACTCCAGTACTCTCTACGTACAATGATCTATCCAGCCTAACAGTCCTCCTTCGCTCGCAGGTCTGCATGTCATAGCGGAATACACATTCGCAAAGTGAGCCCTGTCTGCCCGTCAGCTCTTTTCATGCAGGGTAAAGAACACTTGACAAGAATTATTGGTTTTCACATCAGGAACACTATACATTAATGGAATTTTTACGTATTGAAGCATGTCAATTAATGTTAATTCAATTCAGTATTTAACACAATATATTTAGCTTAATTATGCAGATCTGAGTCATTAAAATTCGTAGCACAAAAATAAAATCTGTAGAAGTAACAAACTTGCACATGTAAACACTGCACATTACTTTATTTGTTGCTGCTGATTAACAACATTAAAAAATAGATACAAAACTATTTAAAGTAAACAAGGTAGGCCTACTTCCTAACAAGCAGTTTTATTTACATTCACATTACGATTCTTGCTGGACTGTGCAGTATATTTAATAAAATCTAACAGGGATACATTATACACTAAAATGAATAATGAATGTTTGGCAAAGCAATAATATTATATACATATACACACACACAAACGTTGTTAATCCAGTTCAAAAAAGAAATAACTATATAATAAAAATTAGAGTAAAATAGATTTGAAATGTTTGTGTTTCGTGGGATATATTAATAGTCTATATAATATGAAAGTATCATAATTAAAATAAATTGGTACTTGTTTCCATCTTGAGGTGACATCTAGTATCATAATAAAAATAAAGTTGAAATTGTTTCATTTTTAAACAATCAGTTGCTTCATTCTTAAATGTCTCTAATGCCGAAGTCACTCTAAACCCACGTCACATGTCAATTGTCTCAAAGTCCTTCTGTGTGTAGCTGATTTTATAGAAAATAGAGTACAAATATGCTTCTTCCACCTTAATAACACACAGTTTATTCAACAACACTTGTTCACCATTTGCATGGTAAACTTATACTGCAGGCTGCAAACCTTTAATGTCATAGAAGTCTGCTGTAGCCATCTCTGTTGTAATGGAAGGGTTTCCATGTTTTTTTGCAAACTCAATAATCTGTATTACTTGGCTTGGTACATAAAACTGAACCTTCTTGTACAGCTCACTTCCTCTCTCTTTCAATTAACGCAATGCAAAGCATTCCCCTCATTCTGCATATGTCCAACAACCAAAAAATTCTGGATAATTGATTCAATTTCTCAGATGTTTAGAACACAGTGCATAAATAGTACAGTCATGAACTTAGACTTGTTTTGACCTGCAGAATTTTCGCAATAAAATACCACGTGTTCTGTAGCGAATAGTCGTAGGAAAGTGCAAATGCAACTCTCAATTTCATTAACAACTCTTCTTGCAATAACTTTGTGCCAAAAATAACAGTGTCCTTGCTTTTTTACAATATTGTAAACTGTGAAATTATAACAAGAAAGTGTGCGCTTATAGTAAAATAAGCTCACATATCCATATGGAACAGGTAAAACTGCTTGTAGATCAAAGCACCCAACTGGAGTGCTGCTGTTTTCACAAGCCATGTGAATATTCTTTTCCTTTTCACTACGACAATAATTTTTCACGTTGATGAATGTCAAAAAACCCCTTGTCTTCCAATTTATCTTCTTCATTTAAATTCTGTAATGATTCACACCTTGAACACTGATCTTTCTTGGGCTTCTGGAAATTAATATTAAATTCTGAGTTAAATATTGATTTATACATGTGCATGTTGTGCTTACATCACAACTATAAACACTAACTACTACTAAGCAATTTCGCGCAATATGTATACTAACACTATGAATTTAAATGTATTTAATTCTAGGCTTACACTAAATACTGCTAATTTTAATAAGAAAATTACAATCATGTAACATTATTAAACATTTAATAATCATAATGCTACCTTTCAACTGAATTTCAAAATTCACACAACTTACAACAAAATTAGTAGTATTAAAAAACATTTTTATACCAGCAAGCCCCTAATCTTAATAAAGAGTCTGGCATCATACATTATTCTGAATAAGTTAACTATGACCTGCTAACTCATCTCAAGGTACTCTTTGGAAAATGTCTATTCTAGTTTTAACTACAGGTCACCAGGTGTTGAACGTTAGATGCTCAAACTAAACAAAACTGAAATTCTGATGTTCAAAACATGATAGTTAATGTTAAAGATGTTTCAGAACATACGAACAGTAAAAACACTTTTGTTTCTTCCAGTGACAACTTCTAGAATTAATGCAGTTTTTAACATACAGCATGCCTTTTGTATGAAAGTATCGCAACCAATGTTCTCATATGTCAGCTTACGTACACCATCCTCGGACACATCCTGAGTCCTGCAAGTCTGCCCCCTTGTTAACCTTCGCCATGCATAACACTACATGTCTACCTGACAACTGCCCAAGTTCATGGCCTCTTGTCATTCCAGCAAACAAATTAAGTAACAAACTGTACGTACATCCTTCAAACTCTACATAGCTCAAGTATGCTGGTAATACTGCATCAAATAAACATACGAATAGTAGAGCTTGTTACACACACTAACACATAGAGAATGAAAGAAAGTAATTACATCAATAAGGCTCGAACTGCAAATAGAGCGGGGCTGGAAATAAAACTTATTAACCAAAACATTGTTACACATCGTAACTAACAAAGTTTTGTGACTAGGCCTATAGTGTGTATGTACAGGTAAAGGTATAGGTTGACAGTAGACAAATGAACCTTGGCCAGTAATTGTTTGCGCATCTGTCTTCCCCTACCTCGCCTTAGTTGGAAAGGTGGTAAACCTTGGTCAGTAACACTTGTGTATCAAGATTTCCTCTTCCTTGCCATGACTGGAGTGGTGAAGGCACGCCATCATATCCGAAATCGTGTTACACAACAGACAACAAAGTATAATGATATGCCCATTCACATCATATCTCCGTCTCTAATTTTGTGATGTCATTCATTCTGTATCTGCTTTGAATGGCCCATTTAGTAAATGTATATAAACCCTTACCTCTTTACACGTCACCGGTGCTCTAGAAATGTCCATTTCTCTACTAGTAACGACTGCTCATTTACATCTGACAAATTTTTTATTGGTTGTTAAATATGTGCCTATGTCAATTCACCAAGATGACAACTTTGTTGTGCTCTACTGTACTCAGTAAAAGCTCTGACTTTGTGAGTATATGATTCTATTGACCTACCTAGAAAAAATTTTTCATAGTTCATGTAATCATAATAACTATTGGACTGCTGACTGGACTTCAAAATAAATAACGTATCTGTGACAAAACCTTCATACCACATTGACATAAGTTTCGTCAAAATTAACTATTACACTACGAGCCTTCCTACATTCGCATATCTGCTATAGATATTGGACCCTCTATGCTATTGAATCTGATATTTCAAACGAGATCTTCCTCTCGTAATAGCACTTTTTGCAGCAAACTCGAGCTTCTTAAATAATTCCCATAAATATTCCATGCTGCAGTTCAAAAAACGTACTGTCACCTTCCAAAGCATAATTTAACTTTTTTCGAAAGCCGGAACAATTTTCAGCACAGAATAAAACTAACATTTCTCTACGCACAGCACTACACGTAAAATTGTCAACTATAATTAACTTCCTGTGTTTTGTTTTCTTCATGGTAGGTTTGATTGTTGATTCAGAAACCTCTGTTCCAAGACTCGTTGCTTTAACAACATTATAGGCCGACGTCAGTTTGTGTGACTTCTATGGTACCAAGAAGATAATGTTGCTAAATTATGCACAATCATGTGCTTCCCCAATAATGAAGTACCCAACATGATAAGGGACTTAATTCCTGAAGTAGAAACCATTAGAAGAGTCGTAAAGCCTACTTACAATGTAACATTGACTAATACGCACCTGTGCTAAGCGATGCTTGCAGCCAGCGAGCAGATGCGAGACTAATCCCTTCCCCTTTCCATGCAACTTTGTCACATAACTGACCGGTGACACTTGGGGTTTGCACAGGATCTTTTACCCGTTGTCCCATTATACATATACGCACACACACATATATATGTATGTACATTTATTTATTAATTGTCACTAAACATTGTATAATAGAATAGACACTTTCAAAATGATGATAGTAGTAGTAATAATAGTATCATAATAATAGCATGAACATAATACTACAAAATATTTATTAATTTTATAAAAAAGATTTAAGAACAGCAAGTTAAAATTTTTTTAAACATAAAGGGAGAACACCTGGAATTCAATAACAACCCAGGAATCAATAATTAAACTTTAAAAATGGCAGAAAAAACCTCCTTAAACATACTGATTAATTATCTAGTGCATAATTATCTATGGACTTTCAAATGCAACAGTTGGCATCCCTGGCAGTGTCATCGTTAGTAAGGAACAGACTTTTTTGTGATTTCTACATGGTTTTCGAGAAGAATTAGCTGTTTTTAATGTCACTGAAGCACGCAAGTTCACGTTTTAAGCTTTGTATTGTGAAATTTATATTTGTTTTGAATGTTGTTTCGTTTAATAGCTCCAAAACAGGTTGCGTATCAAAATGGGTACCATATTTGAGAAAAAAAATTTGTATGGAAATATTCACAGGGGGTATTGAAGCACAGAAAACTAACCTATTGGTATTACCTTCAATTGGACAGTGAAAAAATATTTGTAACATCAGTATTAAATAAATTTTGATCCAAAAGTTATATGTTTTAATTTTATAAAATCTTATTTGTTTGTTACTATCATATACTTGTTTATTAAAATAAATAAAAAATTTACATTTTCAAGTTAACTTACAAGTGTGTTTTTTTCCTTTTTATCTGTTTTAATACATTAATACAATAAAAAAAACCTTAATGAAGGTTCTTTAACAAATATATTCCACATTACAAATATTCTTGAAAATTTCTTGCAAATTTATTGGTTATTTCATTGAGAGATAACAAATACTGAATCAAAGAATTTTGGATTTTTGGCTATTGGATCACCGGTTATTTGCACTGCCTATCTTAAAAACAAATATAAAAACCTCATATGCTATTTCGTTCATATGTGTTTCCAACAAATAAGGTTGGGAAATTCGTCCAGAATTATTCTGCTTTTCAGAATTTTTTTACAAGAAATTTTCTTAACCTATTGGATCCCAGGTGTTCTCCTTTATTTAGCAACAATGTTATGTCCACTCAAGCAATTTTATGGACACAACATAGTAAATTATTTTTTTAACCTCTTAAGTTAAAATCCTGAATATAATCGTAGTTTCAAAATTTGCAATTTATTAAAAACCCGAGCATACTCTTACAGTGTTACAATTTACCATCTACAAATTTAAAGCCCATAAATATTCTTGTGGCATGGTTTGTTAATGCAGTTAGTTACAACTGAGGCCACAAGATCGCATCCGTTTTCGTAATATGTGTTTTTATATCAAAGAGCATGCAGTTAGTTACAACTGTAGGCGCAAGATGGCTGCAAGATGAAGTCCACGACAGCGCTATTTTACGTAGTTAGTTACATCCGAGGCCACAAGATAGCATCTAAAGTGTAAATTTCCACTGCAGTGGTCATGATCGCATTGCCATTTCCGGTACCAAAATACAAGCTGAGCGGGAATTTACACCATCAAAATAAACACAGCACTGGAGTTTTCGCCATCAAAATAAACACAGCACGGGAAGTTTCAGTACCAAAATAAACACAGTGTGGGAATTTTTAGGAGCAGTGCGGGAAAGTTCACACCAAAATATGTTTTTAGTTACTATTTTGTGAAAGGTCGGCAGCAAGCTCTAAAACTACCATTGTTTTCATAAAAGAAGCCTAAAGGTATAATTAGTGGATAAGTGATGTAAAAAATAATAAGTCAGCTTTTATTACTTTGTATTTTCCTTGCTTCAAAATAAAAAGTGATGAAGAATTTGATCCTATTAGTGCGTTGGAAAGTGATTCTTCTGACAGCGATGACAATACTGACAGTGTACATTCAGATGATTCAAGTGCTTCAGGGGATACTCTTTCTATTGTTAGGGTGTGGCGGGAGATAGATATGTCAGCAGCTTTGCCACCACCACCGAGATTTCCATTTACTGGAACACCTTCCAGTTTTGTGCCAAATTATTTGGAGGATGTAATAGAATATGTGAATCAGATTGTTGATGACAAATTAGTGGACATTGTTGTGACAGAAACCAACAAGTATGCCAAAAATGAAAACATTCCTGGTTGGAAGGAAACAAACTGTGAAAAAAATAAGAATTTTTATCTGTGTCATATTGTTTCAAAGTATTGTCAAAAAGCCAAGCTAACAGATGTACTGGTGCAAACAGCCAATGCTTGCAACTCCAATCTTTCGTCAGCTACTTAGCTACAAATGTATTTCGATTATAAAAAAATGTCTTCATTTTTCTGACAACACAGCATACAATGCAGAAAATCATCTGCAGACAAAGCTGAATGAAATTTGGCCTATCTTGGAACACCTGAACAGAAAAATTAAAAAATTTGTGCACTCCTGAAAGAGACGTAACAATTGATTAGAGTCTGATGTTACATTACGGCAGGCTAGGTTGGGTGCAATATCTTCCACTAAAGAGAGCAATGTTTGGTATTAAAATTCTTTATGCAGTGTGAGTCACTGTCTGTGTATATGTTTGTGGTCTTTGATCATATATACAGCAAAAGGAACGAAAGTCCACCCTGAATGTAAGGATCTCCCACAATCATCTCGGATAGTAATGACCATGAAGGAACCTCTTTTCAACAAGGGTTACTGCCTGACAATTGACAACTTCTACACATCTCCACAGCTAGCTGACCTTCTTATTGCTCAAAGAACAGATATATGTGGTACTGTGCATCCATCCAGAAAAGATATGCCACCAGGTTTTCGTAGTAAGAAAATAAAAAAGGGACAAGTTGTTGCTTTTTGGAGGAGGAAAGTCACAGCAATCAGATGGAAGGATAAATGTGGTATGTGTATTCTAGGCAAAATCCACAATCCAGAAGTGAAGATTGTAAACAAGAGAGGGCAACAGGTATCTAAGCCAGCAGCTGTTTTGTCATACAATGACAATGGGAGGAGTCGACAGGGTAAACCAACATGTTGCCAACAATCTAGTGGCACGAAAACAAGAAAAAAAATACAAGAAAATTTTTTCCATCTGGTACAGTTAACTTTCTGGAATGCATTTGTCTTGTACAAGAAATCGAGAGGTAAGAGAACTGCTCTTGAATTTCGTGTAGCGACTGTTGAGAAAATGAGTGCTGAACACCACCAACTAGAATTCTCTCCAAAAGCAGCTGGTCGGACATCCACAAGCACCAATCCCAGTCATCTCACTGGATGACATTTTCCATAATTGATTCCAGCCACCAAAAAAAAAAAAAAAAACCTACCAGAATACATATGTGGAATGTGCAGCCAGGTTCGTGATGCAAAGGAGAAGAAGACCTGGTGGGAATCCGGATATATGTGTGAAGACTGTGATGTAACTCTGAGTGCTTTTCTGTGCTTTAGAGCATTTCATTCAGCCACAAACATATGAAAACATTGTGCTCTATATTTTTGTACAGCACTTTGGGTTTTAGCAAGTGATTTGTATTATAAAAATACACATTGTATGTAAAGTGTTTATTTGTGTATGTGTATATCTTTTTACATCACTGAGTGTTTGTTTGTGTGTTCAGTAATTTTTTACAGCACATAGTATTTTTTAGCAAGTGATTTTTATTATGATACATATTGTGTGTAAAGTGTTTCTTTGTGTGTATCTATATTTTTATACATCACTAAGGTTTTTTTAGCAAAGCCATTTGTATTATAAAATACACATTATGTTTTCAGTCTTTTTGACAACACATAATGTTTTATAGCAAGTGATTTGTGTTATGATACACATTGTGTGTAAAGGGTTTCTTTGTGTGTGTCTATGTTTTTATACATTACTTAAGTATTTTTTAAGTGTTCTGTCTGTCCATGGACACTGCAGATAAGCATACAAGCTGAACCGATGGTGAGAAGCAACTGGCTCGGGCCAGCGCTAGTCACGGTTTACCAGCTGACGGTGTGACGTCAGCAGTTACCAACATACAAATATGTCAAGGCCATAACACCTCCTCCCTCTTAAAAGGAAGACAATATATAACACAAATAAAATATTAAAACTGTACTCAAATAGATCAAGTATTAAAATTAGTTTTTTTTTGTCATGGGATTGCACTCATAAGTATCGTTGAGGAGGCCGGGATATTCACCCAGATCTTGTAGTAGTAGTCACCATAGTCTGACTATTGGGCTGTACACCTGTCATTCTGCTGCATGATGCTCCTCTATTAATGGTGTCCTGGGAAAAACTTGAAAACCCATTGAGTGGTGACGATGGTGGAGAAGCAGTTCCAAAAGATTCTGAATTGCCTCCGCAATTCAAAGATGATGTGGCCTTATCATGAACACCAACTGTAGACGTTAATAACTGTTGTCTAGCTGTGACTGGACATCCCTCCACCACCATCGAAATATGTTCCTGCTGACCTAAGTTTGACTGCTTTTCAACTACACTACTTGAAGTCTGTTGATCACTCGTAGACGAGCTCTTGGTTAACGATTCTTGCAGCTGTTGTGGCAGTTCCAGGGTATTGTTCCTTGTCGAAGAAAGATGCAAATCGTTGTACAGAAGAGGCTCAGGAATATCTTCACAGAGATCATTAATGAATCTGTGACGTAAATCATCTCCTGAAATATTCTTGAACAGAGCACCATCATCCATCTTAACGTGACATGCTCTTGCACCTGAGTGTTCATGTAACCAAACCGATTTTACTGTGCTATGCTTCAACATCTAAACCAGTTTGCCTACATGGAATTTAGGAGAAATTGATGATGCATTTCTACTGCAATCAGATGCAGGTGCAACTGATTAAGGGCGTTCAAGTGTGGAAAAATCGTAATTTTATATTTGTATAAAATAGGGTTAGATTCGTAGACACTATTTGAGAGTACATTTTCCTCTTACGAAAAAAAATTTTGCTCAGCCAGTTTTTCCATCATGTCAGTTCAAAGTCAAAATTTGCAATTTTTACTTTATGCAAAACTTGAAAACCAATAAACATAATGAAATGGAAAAAATCACATCAAAACTACACGTCACAGTGTACAGCTTGAAACATATAGAAACCCTTTACATAAAAACATTTTGTATTTTAAAGAAAAGTTTTAAAAGTAATAAAAAATTAGCAAATTTAAAAAAAAAAATTTTAAGTACAAAAATTTTTTGTAAAGGGTTTCTATATGTTTCAAGCCGTAGGCCGTGGCACGCAGTTTTGAAGTAATTTTTTCCATTTCATTATGTTTACTGATTTTCAAGTTTTGCATGAAGTACAAATATGCAAATTTTGACTTTGAACTAACATTATGGAAAAACTGGCTGAGCTAAATTTTTTTTGTAAGAGGAAATTGTACTCTCAAGAAATATCTACAAAACTAACCCTATTTTATACACAAATATAAAATTATGATTTTTCCACACTGGAACATCCTTAAGATGAGTTCGAAACTCTCTTCCCATAGCTTCAGCAGGAGTTCGACCAGTAGACTGTGATGGTTGTGTTCGCATTGCCCATAAAGTTCATGTAGCCCGAACATGAATGTCAGTATCTTCAAACTTTAGCATTAATTGTTTGACAGTTTGTACAGTCCTCTCTGCTAAACCATTGGAAGATGGGTGCCATAGTGACGAATATAAGAGACGTATTCAATTTCTTCCAAGGAACTCATTACACTCTTCTGGCGTAAATTGTCGTCCATTATCCGTGACTATGACTACTGGTTTACCATAATCTGCTAAAATGTACCGCATATGTGTAATATGTGTTGGCGGTGTACGATTCGTCATTACTTTCACAATTGGCCATTTAGAATATACATCAATTGCTATCAACAAATAATGTCCAAGAAAAGATCCAGCATAATCAAGATGTACTCTTTCCCATGCAGTCTCGAGGCCATGGACATACAATCGAACGTGGAGATACTTTTGCCACTGATTGACAGGCTTGACACAACTTTACCTTATTAATAATGTCAGTATCAATGTTTGGCCACCAAACAATACTTCTAGCTAGGGTTTTACTATAATCCTCACCTTAATGTGTTGCATGAATTAAGTCCAAAACACCATCTTGTAATGAAGAAGGAATCACCACTCGCTCATGCCAGAGGATTCAACCTGAATGCAGTGATAATGTGAACTGTTTAATTTAATAAGCCAACAATTAATTTTATATCTTTTCTGGCCAACCATTCTGGATAAAACCCTTAACTTGCCTCAAGAGTCTGTCATTATCTGTAGCATTTGTAATATTACTTGGTGACAATAAATGTACGTTCTTAGCCTCGAGAAGTTGCACACCAGCAGGGTCTGGAAAACACTCATCACTTGAAATTTGCTGGAGCAATCTACCCAAACAATCTGCATGACCAACAGATTTACCAGGTTTGTGACATAATTTATAATCAAAGGAACATAAAATCAGAGTCCATCTCAACATTCTTGGAGAGAGATGTACTGGTATAGCACTATCAGGTGCAAATATGCCCAATAATGGCTTATGACCTGTAATAATCGTAAATTGGCGAAAAGCCAAATAAGAATTCAATTTCTTGACTGCAAATATTATAGCGAGGCCCTCACGATCTAGTTGAGAATAGGCACGTTCTGCCTTTGAAAGTGTTCGTGATGCATATGCAATCGGAACCTCCTGAATTTTGCCCAATTGGTCACATGATACCATGTGTGCAAGCACTGCACCGACTACTACTGGTGATGCATCAGTTGTCACCACCAAGGGCAAATCCGGATTGTAATGGACCAAGACTTGATTATTAGTCAACATGTCTTTCACAGTTTGTAATGCCTTTTCATGCTTTGTATCCCAAGTCCATGAATTTTTTGAATCCAATTAATGATACAAGCCTCCAGAATGGTGGACTTATCTTTAAACAATCTACCATAAAATGAAATCAAGCCCAATAACGACTAAGTTCTTGTTAGTTTTGTGGACTAGGAACATTGATGAGTGCTGCAATTTTATCTGTTGTAGGATAGATAGCCTACTTTTAGTATCAAGTTTAAACCCTAAAACTTCAATGGACGTAGCCTACCATAGACATTTCTCAGGGTTAACTTTCAACTCAGCATCACTAAGAATTTGCAAAACCTAAATCATTTTGGCTTAATACTCTTCCAAAGTTGTACCTTTAATATAAAAAATTTCTTGATAAGCAAAACACCCTTAACTGGTCCCAACAAACCATCCATCACCCATTGAAAAGCTGACAATGCCACTTTAATACCAAAAGGTAAACGAATAACCTTGTGGAGACCCTGCACCGTATTCACAATCAATATATGAGATGTTTCTTCATCCACGGGAATTTGGGCATAGGCTTCTTCTAAAACAAGTGTTCCATAGAATTTACCACCTGCCATTTCAGACAGAACTTGGTCAATAGTAGGAGATCTATAGGAATCGGCAGAAAGTGCACGATTAACAGTACCAATATAATCAGCACAAAGTCTCAGGGTACCATTGCGTTTTAGCACGGGAACGATAGCTGTTGCCCAGGGTCCAGCATAATTCACAGAAATCCAAATGCCCTTTCGTACATTCGTCTCAATACTCTCCTCCATCTTAGATGTAAGTGAAAATGCAACATTTCGAGCTCGCTGATAAATGGGATTGACCACGCAATCCAAATCCAGGTGCAATGGAGGGCCCTAATAACAACGTGTGCCAATGCCTGAAATTGTTGGGAATTTTTGTATCATATTTGTATAAAATTCATCTCAGACATTCCTACCTGAGGTACAACTGGAGACAAACATTATACACCCTGAATTGATATTTTTAGACCATCAAACCAATTTTGACCAAAAATATTTGGTCCCAATCCCTCTACCACTAGTAGCTATGGGTAATGTGCAAGTAATTTATTTGTACTTAACAACTGCTTGAAATTCTCCAATCATAGTTAAAGCTTGTGAAGCCCATGTTCTTAGTTCAATTGGTGCTATGTAAAACAGGGCGTTCTACCATATTTGCAAATTTAAGGTTGAAAGTGTCCAAATTTATTTAAGTTCTGGCACAACCAGAATCTATCTCAAACTGTAATTTCACGTTACTAACTTTTACTTGTATTGAATATGGCTGTATATATTGAACTGCTATCTTGTCAGACGAGAGAAATAGGTCATAACATTGAGACCTGAAGGCATTCACTTTGCAATCAGATGTATCAATCAGCTTAACTGGATTTCTTTCAACCAGATCCATTTTTGCTGTGGGGCTAAAACTGCCAACAAAATTTGCATCACTGCCATTTCCTGACTGCAAAATAAATTTATGCTTCTGCTTACAAACCTTAGCAACATGCCCTATTTTACCACATTTCTAACACTTCAACTTATCTTTCGAAACACTGCATTGTTTGGCTGTATGTCCAATCTCAGCACATCTAAAAAATGTGAAACTGTGACCAGTATTAGTATTTTTTGAAACATTAGGCTGCCAACTAGATTGTGTGACTTTAAGTTTATGAACATCTTCCAACACCTAATTTTCTAACTTCCAAAACATTAGCTACAAAACATTCAACCAGCTGTAAAATGTCCAAAGCTTTTGTAGCTGTTAGGTCTTTCTCAGAAAATAACTTAGTCTGCACTTCTGCATTTAATAAACCACATACGAACTGATACAAAACCATCGTAGTAGACATACTTTCAAAACAACAAGCGGCAGCCAGACGTTTCAATTCAGACATATATTTGATTGCATTCTCACCTGGAAGTTGTCGTCTGTTAACAAATTTGTTGTAAAATACCATTAGGTTGACTGTAGGTGCATTATTTACATACAAAACTAATACAAGCTGGTCGTATTCTAAATCATGTAGCGATTTAGGCATGATCCAATCCTTCAAATCCAGCACAGTGTGGTCATCCAACATTTCAATCAACAAACCACGTTTTTGACCGTCTGTAATTTGACCTTTTAAATCGAGACAAAACTGAAATCTTTCTAAATGTTCTTTCCACGTCTCCGGGCGTGAGTGGTCGTATTTAATGTATGCACTTGCCATATCATGTAACTAATATCACTAGACATTCACGATTACTATTTCAAATACTTGAGTAAACTTCATCCTCGTCACCTTTGTTGTGTCTGTACATGGACACTGCAGATAATCATACAAGCTGAACCGAAGGTGAGAAGAAGCAACTGGCTCGGGCCAGGGCTGGTCAAGGTATACCAGCTGATGGTGTGACGTCAGCAGTTACCAACATACAAATATGTCAAGGCCATAACATTTAGCAAAGTCATTTGTATTATTATATAATACACATTGTGTGTTCAGTATTTATGACAGCCCATAGCATTTTTAGCAAGTAAGTGTATTATAATATTTCGCATGTCAACTTAGGTTTCTTTTTTATATTTTGGTTATTTCTTTTATTTTCTGTTTGTTCCTTGTTTTATCTGACCAGATTCCAGTTTTGGAATTTCATGTTGTGTATGTATCCTGATGACTAAAGCATACTCTGCTTATTTATGTTTTCTTGTCTTACTTTTTGTTTTCTTTTGACAGTCTTTTATTTCGCAATGGAATATGTCCAAGCAAATAAATTCAGTTATGCACTCCCACTGCACAGTTCTTTTAAAGATCATTTACATATACTCTTGAACAAAGTACACAGAATTCTGTAAATTGTGTACAGAAATATATTTTCAATACAAAACACAAACTAGGGAACATAAGTAATTTAATTTGATGCTACTTATGAAGCTGAAGAACTACATGAGATAATGTTCTTAGCTTTTGGCATTGACAATAATAATTTCAATAACCAAGTAAGTACCGGTATTTTGTTATATTGGAAATTATGCAAGTTTCATGTTATTTAAAACGGTTCATAATAATCACTAAGAATTTTTCAACATATAAATGCATTGTAATGGGCACAAAGGTTATCACATTCTAATAAAAAATTATTACATTTAATTCATTAAAATTAATTTCAGTTTATAAATGTGTAGTTACTAAATTTGCTACTTACTTTCAGTGGCGCATTCTGAATTGATGACAACTCAACCATTGTAATGTAAAATTTTATTTCTGAAATAAAAGAAAAAACAGTTACTTACAAAATACATAACAAATTACTGAATATTATAACTGGTGATTTCAATTCTTGTTTTTGATAAGAGTGGAATTTTAAAAATATGATTATAATTCAATTTACATAGTACATGTACCAGCAAGAAAATATATAATATTTTGTAGTGTATGAGAATATTAACATCCTCAGTGTCTGTTTTCTTTACAGTGTGTTTTTTGGCAATAAAAATAGCCATATAAAAAAATTTATAAGAAAAAAAAAGTTTTCCCCTGCAATTTTTTTATTTTTTTTATTAACCTTATACTAATTTATTTCTACTTATTTACAACCAATGATATCTTGGGAAAATATCTTGAAGGATAACATTTGGGAAGATTTCAGAGCTAAGCATTGCAAAACCAGGTACTTAGAGTTAACATAAGGTTAGGTTTTCTTTTTTCGCAGAAGGAAACAAGATTACAAAGGCGAAACACGAAAGAGAAACTTTGCTTATAGTGATAAGCGACTCAGTATTGGCTTAACTTTGTTAATTACACCAAAGGAATTAGTCAATGTCAGTTACAAAGAGCTAGTGAAGGAACTGGAAAAGCCACTTTGATCCTAACACATGATATACTGTGGCATCTTTTGTTTTTTGCAAATCGGAAGCAACAGTCTGGTGAAAATATTGCCGAGTTCATGACAGAAATAAAACAGTTACCTCGAGGATGTAATTTTCAAAATCTAGAGAATCAATTATTAATATACATTATGTGGTGTTAAATATGAAAGAAGCTAATATCACCTGCTATCAAAGTCAGACATAACCTATGTGAAGGCACTCAAAATCGCTCGAGCATTTGATACTGCAATTAAAATTATGGAGACTATGCTAAATTAGATCAAAGAAATTAGTGAAGGAAACTATGGGAATTCTGAGAAGGTTCAGGAGAATGCTTATGTTAGCAGCAGGAAAGCGAAGTGTGTGCCAGTGAATGGCCAAGCTTCTGTTAAGGTGAACTTTAAAGACAAACGTTTTGTTCAGGAGTAAAGTGTGGCAGCTTCCGGTGGAAGAAGTTTACTGGGTAGAAATTGGTTTAAAGATACAGGCATTATCAGTACAAGGAATCCATAACATTGAAGATGATTGAGCCATTAAATGGCCCAATATACTCTCTACTCAGCCGAAGGCCACAAAAAAACAAACACTCCGAAGGCTTAACCCCACGGATAAGCTCACACAAACAGGGCAAGACTCAGCAACACTCCTACCTATCCTTATAGATGTAGGTTGCAAGGGTAAAGTAACTGCATTCTTGAACAAAGAAAACTCGAGCAAAATCACTATCACCTATATATATTCAGGTACTTTTTTATATTTACAAGACGTTACAATGTTAAGCATACATCCAAATGGGAGCTAAATGCGCACAGTTCAATTTTACACACTCTCAGATCCTGTCAACTGCCCACCACATAGACAATAAAGGGCCAGAACTTATTACAATTACAATATCAAACGCATCGAGTTTTCCACCACAAAACCTTAACAACACTCATAACACTCATAAAGGGTTTAGTTAGTCTCCAGCCATTTCCGGGAAATCAGAAGAATAGATAGACAATCTCCTTGTCTGAGGGCGACCTTAATTTTTTATCAGCACATCAGCCTGCGCAATTCCAGGCACCTTGACATTGTTTGCCGTTAGGCGACTCTCCCGGCCTCGTTAACGGCTCCGCTTGACACACAAGAAAAGAGGGAAGCTAAAGTTTGCTATTTGCCCCAGTTGGGTGGACCTTCAGGGCGACCATTTGGGCCGGCTCAGAAACAAGCAGAGGAGACTCACCCATTTCTCGTTGTTAATGCCGTCACTTAAGCGGACTCACCACACGACCGCAATGTCCCACGGTATTGCATTTTCCCACCTAGGCAAGCGATGCAGAGCGCACACAGGAAGTCCTGGTCACCATCCGGCAGCACTCGTTAATCCCTTTTTCAAACTGAGGGTGGCTTCCCTTCCACGACCCTTCCTAGTCCACGCCCGACTCAAGAGTGTCTTTCTCTTGCTCGAGCGGCCGCCTGCTCGACTTGCCAACGCGCGCGCGCCTACCGCCAGTCAACGGAACCAGACCACCCCCTCCCCTCCCGGGCCTACCCCTCCATGGCCAGTGGAGTGGGAGGTCCGAAGAGGAAAGGGAATGCGCCGGCACCGTCAACTGGGGCTTCCACCATTTACCACTCTATCCGAGATCCTCGAGACTTCTGGAAACCCAGGAAAAAAACCCTCTAGAGAACCCAAGACCCAACCTGGACTCAGGAATCAACGTAAGACTTTCCTAAAGGAGGCCCTGTAATTAAAGGGTGATCGCACATGATAACGACACTTTGAAGTAGTATGAGCCATTGTTCCATGAGGAGAAATTATCACCTTTGAAAGCATCACCTGTCCATATCAAGTTGAAGATGGATGCAGAACCCAGATTTTTGAAGGTCTAGTCAGTAGCAACACCACTATGCAAACATGAGCATGAAGCTTCGGACAGTTTAATGGAGGAAGGGGTACAGGAACCTACAACTTTTCAAGCTGGGAAACACCCGCCGTACCAGTGCTAAAGAGGAACAGGAGTAAACACATAGGTACAGATTTCAGTCACACAGTAAATTCACATGTTCAGCAAATGTATTTCCACTTCCCACTATCAAGGAGCTGTTGCTTAAGGAGGTGGTATGGTGTTTTCGCAATTGGACGTGAAGCAGGCTCACTTCAAACTGCTTGCGGATACACTACGGGTGAAATATTGACATTAAGCACATCATAGGGAACTATACGTGTACGCCAGTTACTTCAAGGGCTGTCTGCAGCTCCTGATGTATTTCAGCATTTCACGCAGAAGCTGTTGTCAGGACATTTTGGAGTTGTTGCAGTGATTGCAAGGTCCAGTATCCAGGAACATGATATACAATTAAAGGAAGTGTTGTACTAGATGAATGACATGGGAATTAACTTGAATATATGTAGAAAATAAGTTCTGAGTGGTGAAAGTGATTTTTCTTGGCTTTATTGTGAACAAAGATGGAATTCAGCCAGATTGTGAAAAAGTTTGTAATATTCGTAATGCACTGGAGCAACGAAAAAAAAAACTAAATTAAAAGCTTTCCTAGGACTTTCAAAATTTTATGATAGTTTTCTAAAAGGGAAAGCCTATAATGCACAGACTTCTGAAGGAAGAAGCTTCGTGGAATTTCGGACCAACTAAGAAGGAAGCTTTTCAGAACTGTAAGACATTGCTACAGACAATATCAGTTATAGTTCATTATGACGGAGATAAACCTTAAGTAATTACATGTAATGCAAGTCCAGATGGGTTGGAGGCAGTGTTGGCAGTGAAGGAAAAAAATGGGCAGGAATTAGCACTTGCTTCTAGGACCCTGTCAGCAACAGAATGCAACTATGGTAAATTCGACAAGGATGGCATCGTGTTGGTATATGGGTTGAATACATTCCAAAAGTAGCTGTTGGGTCGGACTTTCACCATTTTCTCCAACCACAAGCCATTGCTAAAGGTTTTTGACTAAAGCAAGCCCATGTCAAGTATGTCAACACCTTGCATGATATAGTGGTGACTGTTTGTTTCCACTGTCTCCTATACACTAAAGTGCAGGCATGGTAAGCGATTAGGAATGCTGACACATTAAGTAGACTGCCTTTACTGGATAAGTAGTAAACCCACCTCCTCCTGCTGTTGTACTCTTCCTGGAATCTGAAGATGCTCTACACAATGCCATAGATTTTATAATGGCTACAGACAGTGATGGTACATTGTGGACAGTCAAGATGTAGATAGAAAATGGGCGGGCAAACCTCAAGAACTATAAATCTCTGCCTGAGTCTGGGAAATACAAGTCAAGATTTAATGATGAACTGTCGTTAACACATTGGTGCATATTATTGCCTAATTGTGCAGTAATTCCTTACGTTCACAAAAGCCTCGTCTTGAACTTCATTTGCATCCTCCAGGCATTGTTGTAATGAAGGAATTAGCAAGTCGATTTTTTTTGTGGCCGGGCTTGGATACTGATATTGAGCAATTTGTGGAGACATGCCAGTTCTGTTAGAAAACTAGGCAGAGCAGACAAGCAATACAAAATTCTTTCTGGACCAGACCTGACCACAAATTTCAGAAACTACACATAGATTATCTAGGCTTTCTGCTAGGGTAAAATTATATAATTGTGGTAGATGCCTACACCAAATGGCTGGAAATCATTCCAACAAGGTCAATGACTTCAGCAATCCTGCGAAATATCACTGCTACACATGAATTGCCTGAACGTATAGTTTCGGACAATGGCACCAATTTTACCACCGAGGTGTTTGCAATGTCCTTGAAAATAAATGGCATCCGGCATGTACAAACACCACATTACCATCCAGCCGACAATGGTATGGCAGCAAGAAGGGTCCAAATGGCAAATGTCAACACCAAATGTTAATAGCGAAGTACCTTGATATCTGCTGACACAGTAAAATACTCGTAGGCAGACCTCAGGAAAGTAACTGGCAGAGTTACATCTTGGTACACAACTACTAACAGTGTTTGATAACATGCATCCAAAACTCCAAGCAAAAAAACCACAGAAAGTGAAACATTTCCTAAAGTTTCAACCTGAGCAACACATGTGAAAACAGTGACAAGCAGATGATGAGTGGAAGCCTGCAATAATGTTGCCTGCAGAAGGAAAAGAGTATTACAAAAGTGTTCAAGAGAATGGTGTGGTAGCAATGAGACATATGGATCAGCTGCATGTCCTAAGCAAGGATGATGGAAAATTTTAATCATTTCTACATGTGCCATTAACATTACTGCAATTGACTGTCCAAGCTCAGGAAGAAACGAACTCTTTCTTCGAACGAGAGAAGAGCCTGCTCGAGGGGATGCTGCCCAAGATGATGACGATCTTTCTTGAGTTTCCGGAAGAACGTGGGGAATACACTGTACCTGTAGGGAGCGGCAGAAGCAACATACTGGAAGGGAAGAGTGTCAAGAGAACCAAGGATGGTAACAAAATGTATAGAGAAGGGTTATTTGTGCATGCACCTTTTTTGTTCTGTCTTCTAAATTATTGTATTCCATTTATTCCAGACTAAACAATAATTTACCAAATATAGCAGAGACTAATACCGGACAGCTTTATACTAGTAACAAATATAAATGAAGTGAAGAGATTTTGGTCAGCACTCAACATCTAGGTCTTTACTGCTGGTAAGGGGTTACATGATGCATGGAGCAGCGCCAGAATGAATGGGCGGAGGATACGGGAAATCCCTGAGAAAACCTGCCAACCTGCGGCATCGTTCAGCACGATTCCCACATGCGAAAATCCGGGGACCGACCCCACCGGGAATTGAACCCGGACCGCCTTGGTGGGAGGCGAGAGGTCTGACCCCTCAGCCACTGCGGACACCAATAACCAAAAGAAATACCTAAAAAATAACCAAGAGGTATGAGGTGGAACTACCGAAAAAAATTAATGTTATTAAATTTTATTTAACACAAATGTTCTCTTTTTATGTGTTTTGCGTACTATTGTTTCTATTTCAGTAATTTATGTTCAAATGTAGCACCAAAAAAAATGGTTATTCGTTGAGAAAGTAAGTTTTATCTACAAATTATGTTGGTTGCGTAAATCTTTAATTAACTGTAGCATGCTGCTATCTGTTGGCCAGAGGTGGGAACACAATCAGTGTTCTCCTAGAATTTCACAAGCTGTCTGGTACTGGTTTATAGTGTATTTGATTACACCTATCATCTCATCCAACTCCCCAACACCAAAACTTCCTTGTTCATACACAACATTATTTAACTTAAACTTCAAACTTTTTTAAAAGTTAAGGGATTATATGGGCCCTAATAACTTTTCTGAAAGAAATACTTTGTTCTGCACTTTTTATGCTTTGCTTGGCTGGATGTTCTTGCATGAAAAGTTATCTACAGTTTGATTTATTAAATTTTTTAAAATCAGCAAAGTTTACACAATGTATTGAAATTTAACAAAAAATGTACACTAAAGGAGCCTTGACCATAAGAAAGTGTGGGAGGCTCGACTAAATGGTCAAGCCTCGTTTAGATATATTTTTATTTAGTGCCTATATAAATAATAATGAGGTTAGGTGGTTCTCTAACGTAATACTGTTCATATTTAAGGTTAAATAACTGGATAAGTAACTTCGTCATGTTTTGAGTTTTGCAGCTAGAAAACATTCAAATTGATTTGTATTAAGAAAGCAAAAATTAAATAACTGTTTAAAGCCCATTTATTTGAGCCATAAACCACTTTTAGCTATACATTAGGCATATAACTGAAAATGTGTATATATTTTCTTTTGCTTTTGGCAATCAACTGATTTCCTTTTGTTTCAGAATGCAGTTTTTTTGGAAGTCCAAGGAAGAAAGGGTTAGGAAGAAGCATTCGCCTCATAGGATGCATTCCGCAGTGCTTTTTGTAGTCACTGAAGGTAACAGTGTTCGTTCTGCATAAAAAAAATTCAATTTGGATTGTAAGACTTTAGAGCGTTAAATGTTAAAAAGTTTAATCGTAGTGAAAACAAAGGTACAGTAAGTATGGAGCCTAACTACAAGACAGGCCAACTGTTAAGTGATAAACTGGAAAACTTGCTACAGGACTTGATTGTATCTGCAAAGTTACATTATGGACTCACACCTAAAACAGCTAGAGAGTTTGTATCTTTATTTGGTAAAGCAAATGAAGACTAAATGCCTGATGCATGGTATAAAACCAAAGACTGATTGCGGGGGTTCATGCACAAGCACAAGAACTTATCACTTAGGAGACCTGAAGCAGCAAGTCTCAGTCGTGCCACCTCATTTAATAAAACAAATGTGTCAAGAGTTTTTTTTAAAACTTGCGAGACGTACTACTAAAACACAAATTTAGCCCACAGTCAATGATATAATGTAGATGAGATTGGTGTTAGCAATGTCCACAAACCTGTCAAAATCATAATAGTGAAGGGAGAAAAACAAGTTTCAAAAGTTACATCTGTGTAAAAAGGGGAACACTCATCACTGTATGTTTTGCAGTTTCAGCAACCGGAGCCACAATCCCACCTTTCTTTGTTTTCCACAAACTCAAGTAACTGATGCTATGACATGTAGTGCACCACCCAGCTCTGTTGCTGTTGGGACACCCTAGTGGCTGGATGACTGGTGATAATTTTGAGAAACATATGGACCACTTCATTAAGTTCAGCAAGTGTCCAGTTACGGATGCTGTGCTCATAATACAAGACAATCATGATAGCCATATATCTAGAAATGTTGAGAAAATGGCATTACACTGCTTACGCTTCCACCACACACACGTCCCAAAGTACATCCACTGGATCACTCTGTTTTTGGTCCTTTTAAAAACTACAACCAGGCTGCAGACAATTTCGTGGTAAATAAACCAGCATAACCCATAAAATTCAAGCTATTTCTGTCCTTATTGAATATGCAATTCCTAAAACACTTAACCCTGAGAATATAACTAATGGATTTTCATGTACTGGCATTTCTATGTATAATCCTAACATATTTTCCGATTCAGTTTTCCTTTGCGCTAATGTCATCCACAGACGTCATCGAAACTCCTCTGATAGCGTTAATCTTGCCAGTACATCACTTAAGCTACGTAATATCGCAAGCTCCTTCTTTATTAGACTCGCACAATAGGCTTAATGTTATTAGTCCTCACGAATTACGCCCATTCCCTAAAGCTAGCCCAAGAAAGACTGCACAAAGTGGACAAAGGCTCAGCTGTTCAAGAAATTTAACTTTTACAACGAAGGCAGACTGAAGAGGGATTTATACTGCAGCAAGACTAAAAGAAGAAGATACAAATGACCAAAGACCAGAAAGCGCAAGAAGTTAACAGATCTACAATGCTAGTAGGACTGACTGACAGTGAAGATACAAGGGTTAAAAGAATGTAAAGCTGGAGATTACATATTACTTAAATTCACTTCAAAGAGTACCATAAGTCATTAAGTTGGCAGAATGTTGAAAGCAAGTAGCTTAGAAAATTAATTTTAACTAACTATTTACAACTAAAGGAACCAAGTTATTGTACTAAATACTCACCCTTGGAGGACAGATGTTTTGTACAAGAGGGGGACATTGTAGTAAAGTTACCACTATCTATGTCAAGTGTCGGTAAAGAACATGTAAATCTAATGATCATTTTCAGATTTGACTTTACGTCATTCGCTAATCTCAAGTAGACATTTTTACGAACACACTAATTTCCATAACGCAGAATTTTCTTTGTGAAAGTGTGACACAAAATGCAATGAACTGTTAGAGTCTAAAATGCATGTTTTATTACTAAAAGAGACAGTTTATGTTGCAAAAATTATTACATGTCACGCTAAGCCATCATTCTAATGCTAAATTTTTAAAGTTCATGTGTCTCAAATAATTGAAAAAACATTATAAACATAATCTGCATTAAACATTTTCTGTGTAAACTATTGCTGACTTTCCTGTGTCACCATGGGTAAAGCCTCCCTTGCAATGGGTAAAGCCTCACACATATGGGGAAGCTTGACCCACAATGACATAAATATAAATTTTTACATCATATACTGGTATGCTGTACATGAAATGTTATCAAGATGAGACACCTTTATTCATGTTCCTTATAAAAGAAGCCATAGAAACAGGGCCAATCCATATAAAATGGTCCAAAGTTAATTTAATCAGTTGCTTGACTACATAAGAAAAATTAAAATTTTTTACTGTTGTTTCCACTAGGCCTACATTTAAGTAGTTGAAAACAAGTGATATTAAATTTTTTAAGTGAACCTTTTGCGAATGGTGGCCATTTTCCTAATGTGGTATGGAGCAATTTCTGCATTTCAAACAAAAACAAATGTTTACCTTATATTCCACTCTTTATTTTTATCTGTTCATAGACAGCATAATATTTCATCAAACATGTTAAATTAACTCCTGAAATTCAGTATCATGAGCACATAAATCACACTTTTAAGATGCACTTTTTCTTGGAAAGAATAAAATATGGTTTCTGAGGTTAAATACCTCTGGTGGGACAAGTGATAAAAATTTAATTTTATACAGCATGTGCACCTATATGATATTTATTAAACTACAGTATAAATTTCAACTTCGACATCTGAGTTTGAACATTGTTGTAGAATTTTAAAAATCCAGTGAAAATGGCTGTATATCAGCAAACAAAAACACAAATTTCTATGATAATACATCCATACTTACATAATTAACATAAATTAATATTTTTCTAAGAACTTTTTGCTTTCAGATTTAATAAAAAACACATACTTTAAATCAACCAAAACAAAATTAAACCAACTTTACATACTTGAAATGTTGTATATCTACGCAAATAACAAATCATGGGATAGTAGAACAGCACGTTACTAAGGTGTATTTTCATTGTGTGAATACATACAACATCAAGTGAAATATAAAAGTCCTCAAAATTAAACTTGCTGTGACCTTAAAAATATAACAACAATCTTGCAGGTCAGTCTAGTTACTCGAAGTTACATCTTATTTTTTATGAGAAATGTAAAGTCTGCTTATTTCTTCTGACAATTTATCTGCTATTATGTGTGATCGACCTGTTTCTGTTGTACGTTCCACAGCAGAGATTTTTCTAAGTACATTTGCAAATGGCACCCACACTTTGTTATTTCACGATTTCTTGAAAGAAGTTCTCGGGCCTGCTGGGTGATAAAAATAGACATAAATATCATTATTTTCCATGCTCATGGCTAATATTTCCCCAATCCACCACTGGCCTTCATAAATGCAGGCAACAGTGTCTTTTTCTTGAATAGTAAGTAATGACATCTTGCTAGTTTTGTGATCTTCGTATTCCTGCGATTCTGAAGTGAGGTAGCATCTAATCACGTTTTCAGATACAGCCTGGAATTTGTGAAACGTCCGTGTCCCAAATATTCTTTCACATTGGAGATATCTTTCTTTCAGCTTTTCAGTATGTTGTATTTCTTCATTTGTTACAAGAATGTATTTAATACATTCGACATGTTCCGTACAAAATTAAAACATTTTATTTAGGTTCAGAATTTGGTCTTGTAGTTTGTAGCAAACTTGTCTTGGTGACCTCACGTTTCGTTGCTCCCCCTACTCCATCGCATGCATTTTTACCATGATATGACGCGAAAAAATGCCACTCTCATTTAACACCGAAATCTTTTTCATGATTACGTATGTTACCAAAATTGTTTTTGTTTTTGTACTTGCTGCTGCTACCACCAGAGAAGTAAATAATTGTTTCAATGTCAGGTTTAATGTCTTTTAAGTGGTTCACTGCTTCTGTTTGAAAAGCATGAACTACTTCTGTATTGTGATCTCAGCAGTTGCTCAAAACACAAATGCTGTGGCTTTTAAGTTTGTCTCCCTCTCCTGAGTATGCAACAAAAGGATGTAGGGACTGTAGCTTGATAATTTACCCAATTATATCCTTGGATTTCATCCTAGATGACGAAGTTGTAGTTTTCAGAGAAGTCTGCAAGAACAATGCATTCTGAAATAGTAAGAGCTTCTTTCTTTTTCTTCAGTACTCTTCGTTGAACCTTAGAAACATAATGATTAACTTTCAATTTTTCGACATTTTCTGCTAAACATTCAAAATATTCATCACGAGACTTCACAACAGTAATCATTTCTGCTCTGTCTGTCATTACCCACTGTTTGTACTGTATAATATCACCTAATAAATCGTCTTCATCAGAATTTTTTAGCAAATCTAGTAACGTGTCTTTCCCAGGACAATCTTCACAGCCGTTCATCATGCATCTGCAATTATTGCTGTCACACACACAAGTATTTCTAACAAGTCTTTGTAATCAACACGAAGACTTGCTCCTTCGATCATCAGTTTTACATTCTGATGAGAAATGCAGAAACATACAGAATGGGTCCCAGATGCTCCAGCTATTATGCACCATCTAAGCTGCAATTCGCAAAACTTTGACCTACCGATTTTGCACTCTGGGTGAGCCTGTTTGAAAGCCACGAATGATTCGTTTAAGTTTGTTTACACAATTTTTTTTTGTTTTTCAACTTTTTGGCCATTTATTATTACTCTTATGCATTCCTTTTTGCCAGCACAAAGTAGACTATTTTCATCATCTTCATAAAAGTCAATGACTTCATGAATGGTGCCCACTGATTCCTAATCCCTTTCTTTTGGTTATGTCTGGTAAGATACCCTGCTCTTTAACAAATTGCTTGGTATGTTTTACCAATTGTTCAGACACAATGAACTCAGTTGTGATTTTTTCCTTGACCAAGAAGGTGGAAATAAACAAATAATTTAAATTTTTTCTTCTTTTGACGCAATCTTATATTTCTCTTTCAATTTACCAATTAAATCTTGATGTTCTTGCTTCTCTATTTGTGCATCATCAACAACTGATTGATCAAAACCGGTTTCCAGGTTCTTTCTTAATGTTTCTGATACTTTAAGTATTTTAGATGTCATGGCATGTTCCCTTTTATCACTATTTAATTTGCGTATTTTTGAAACAGGAGATAGGCCTAAGGCAGAACATGCAGAATCTACCTGGTCTAATATATTTGCAGTGTCATTGTAATCATCCTGTGAAAACTCTGCATTCACATCAATTTTTTCCTTCAAAACAAATATTTTTGAATAACAATTGCTGCAAAGAGATTTGCCTGGAATAAGGTCGACAGAAACATTTTTAGGCATGTCCACGTATTCAATCTGTATTTCTCTCAAACCTTTTGTAACCAATTTTTTATGTTTTTTAAATGGGTCACTACAAGATTTGCCAAAAATATGATGGTATTTGTAAAGGAACTTTATTTCATGGTACTCACAAACTGTTGAAATACTTTGGCACACCCTTGACTTGAATAATTTTTGTTTTACTACATCATAACTGTGAAGATCTTTGACTGTTTGGGAAACTTGTCCATATCGATAACAACTTTTGTGACACAATTCATTACAAAAACTCGCAATGGAACATTGACCAATGTCTGACAGTATTATATAACCAATCAAAGTTATTACGGAAGAATTGATATTTAACAAGTTGACTGTCTGAACGTGAATGATAGGATTCTTCTGCAATCACACTATAATTTCTTGATATTCTTAAAATACTGCTTAATTCACAACTTTTTAAAGCCAACTGGTTTTTTTTCACTGACTCCAATAACTGCATTAACTGCCCTAATGCTTTGTTTTATAGTGTAAAATATAAACAAAATGGCCAAACTCAGAGATATAATACATGCATACCAAACTCAATGACTTATCACGTAGATACTGATCTTAACACTCTCAGTGTTACGTTTCAATACTACTGCACAAATGCAATGTCACCTACATCATTTGCACACATATACAACCATCTATGGACTTAGTACTGCAAATTCCAACAAAACAACAAAGCCATTTTCACTAGATTTTTAAAATTATGCAACTCTCTTCAAACTCAAATATCAAAGTTGAAATGTATACTGTAGTTTACACCTAGGTGCACTTGCTGTATAAAAATGAAATTTTTATCACTTGTCCCATCAGAGATATTTAACCTAAAAAATTGAAAAAATTCAAAATTTTCAATTTCTGACGATTTTTATCAATTGACTGAGGCAAATACTAACATTCAAAATTTCCAGACATACAGTTTAGTATCATAACTACTTGAAACCAAAAAATCATTCACCATATTTTATTCCTTCCATGAAAAAACACACCCTAAAAAGTGTGATTTATGTGCTCAAGTTATTAAACTTCAGGGGTTAAATTCACATGTTCAGGCCTCAAAGTGGTGCAACACTTACAAAATAGTTTAAAAAGTGACCATTCTGGTAGAAAAAGTGATTAAAATGCAGTTGATTATGTGACAAAAAAGTGACAAAGTGAACCTAAAAGTAATCAAAGGTGACAAAATAACACCATAGGCATTTACGGAAATGTAGTCGGTATAATGTACTCGGTAGTATTGGCTATCTCTACTTGCCACATTTGCAAAACAACGATACAGATTCTCAGGATAAAGAATTCTGTGTTTTCTATACATACGTTGGCACAATAGGTGCACATGGCATATTTTCTTTAAAAAAATGGTATTTCCCTATGCATTACAGCACATTTGAAGTATGTGGTAGGCAGCGACATGCTGTTGGTCCAGGATTTAAGCTGCTGATTTACATAAGCTGTTGGTCTAGAGTAACTTAAGAGAACCAGTACTATAGAAAAAAATTTTAAGTGAAGACAAATTCAAACACAATTGCCTGAATTTTATATCCTGAACATTAGTAAATAAAATGTATATAATGAAACACTGATGCTATGCACTGAATGACAACAAAACATTTTAAATTCATTCTCTGTATATTAAGAATAACTACTGATTGCATACCTGCTAAACTATTCATTTCATAGTCTTTTTTATTACTGAAAAATGTTTCTATAGATTCTAAAAGTAGTGTTTTAAAGAAAATTCTATTTTCCTTACTTTTATATTTTTCATTGGGTTAGGTTATTTTAACCTTAATTTTTCTATTTTCGTCAGGTAACCTAACCTAACATACACAATCTAACCTAACAAAAAAATAAAAACTTAAAAGGTAAAATAGCCTAGCCTTGCCAACAAACCTAACCTTAATCTTACAAAAAACAGAACATTTCAAAGACAGTAAACTATAATTGTCTTTACATACGACAACTTAGAACTTCTAGAAAAACATTTTTCATCAGTAAACTATGTCTTCAAAATCAATAGTTTGGTGAATATACTATAAACAGCTAGCTATTCTTGATACTGTATTTAACTAGATATTTTAGTTATATTATTTTCACCGTGTTTTGAATAGCTTCAACCTCTTCGAGACTAGCTGTGGTTTCATTGCAAATATTATCATGGCACTCTTCACTGTAAGGACATCATTTAAATATCCTATCAGACATAAATCCTTCCATACATTAACCAACAGATGTACTCTGCACTGACATTGGCCTGTTATTTCATCCAAACAAAGAAAACCTGTGTATTTATAAGTGCATGCACAATATTCATAAAAAAACTCCAACCAAAAACGTAGAAAAAAGTGGAAAGAGTGACCACTTAAGGGGGATTATTCCCTAAATAAATAATGTTAAATGAACTTGAAATTATTTATTTTGTAGTAGACATAAATGACAAGTATTGGAGAAACATAGTTTTTTTTAGAAAAAAAAATTTAATATATTTTTTGACACTTTAAACGAACTTTGCATACTAATTTGGCAGCCATTACAGCAAGAATCAGAATAAAAAATTTTACTAATTACTGCTTTCACTTGCTAGATAGAAGTACGAGAAATTGCGTGTCGCATTCGGTTTTTAAAAACAGTTGTTTGAAACAGTTTACTGATGCATTTTACATGCTAATGTAAATGCATTTATTCATAATTTTTTGTTATGTAATTTCAGTAGCAAATTTAGACACTTTAACCAATGATTTGAAACAAAAATACTACACTTTATCATACTGTTGCATTTAAATTAATTTTATAAGCAATAATATTGCAGTTTGTTAAACTGGTTCACGAAATTTAGACATAAAATCAAATGCATGTAACGATGTGTTAGGTTGACTACAAGTCCCCTGTGAAGTGCTTCCATCTGGCGAGAAAGACAAGAAATATTTTAACTGTACGAAAGCATGGCCCCCCCCCTCCTTCACAACTTTCGGACAGGACCTGTGTCACGTACAGTTGGTAGAAGGGTGGGGAGGTGGGGGCGCAAGACAGCAGTACCAAAGAACGTGGGAATAAAAATGCTTGCAGCGACTGGCTGACACTGTTGCCATATCTTTCGAAGGTTGTCACAAGAACAGTACGGCCCATGTGCCTGCCAGTCGAGTAGGAAGACCGCTGAGAATGTGAGTTGTTTAGTGTAACGCTTTCCTCTTAAGGTCTCTATTATTTACATTCACTTTATTTACAACATATTTTACTGCTAAAGTAATCTTTTTTAACGATATTTTAAAGAATGTTTTAAAAAGATTAACAACAGTTGATCAGACGAAACAACAAAACAGGAGCGTGGCATCCTGTTTGTTCTTTAATAATTATATCAGTTTACTAGGAAGAAATTGATGTATGTAATATATTTCGTAAAAGTATATCATATATCACTTTTACATAATCCGTAATGAATAGCAAAAATTAAATCATTTATTACTTTTCGAAACACATTTATGTTTCTTTTATTTTTCATTTACTGAGAAAATTAAACAGTAGCGTAGTTCCTAAACTGAACACAAGCTGTGTTGCTAAGAGTAGTTCAAATACCTACATCTACTTGAAATTCCCGCTAACCTAAATTACAAATTGGTAAGTTTGGACACTGCTAAAACATAAAGTGGTGCAAGTGCAAGCATAATTATCACGCTTGAGTAAAATTTGTTTCGAATATAAACTATTTTTTTTTTTTTCAAACAAAATTTGAGGAAGCTCAAGACATGTTTCTGAAAGACACGCAGTAAAATAACAAATTGTAAATGGCACAGATTTTAGAGGAAGAAGTTACACTGAAAAACACAGTATATATAACACTTTACTATGAATACAAATACACATAGTTTATTTTTAACATTAACTTTGTACTTTTCGTATAAACATTTGAGTCCACGTCTAGCAGGCACCGTAGTTACAGGCTGCTAATCTTGGCGTTGCTAAGCATCGACCAAGGCCCAGTGCCACTCACAAGTACCCTTCCCATTAGAAAACACATTAAACCAACGACAATGACACTTCTCTAAGCTACCAATTATGAAAGACAGATCTAGGCAAAACAATTTATATAACGTAAGTTATCATACAAAGCTTAACAGTTTCACACGTATTCTCCACTGAGAAGTTGATACAGAATTACAATAAAAGATTAAGAGAGAAATACTAAGCTGCTGTGGCCGACACACGCGCGCCACTCTATTCCATTAAAAAATAGGGACAAATCCCTAGTCGTTCAGGGCTCGCGGCCGCGACAGCACACCCTCGACGTGTCATCAACGCAAACAAACAATTAACCAAACCTAACTGAAAAAACACGAAAAAACAAGAACACTAAACTCAAACAAAAGGAACTTACCAATGACACGACTCAGGTGTGGCACCGCGGTCGCAAGCTAAACACAACCGCCCACGGTCGGGCCCGGGAGAAGACTCAGTGTCTCGCAGACGGGAGCGTCTGAGCTGGGCACGGAAGGGAGAAGTGGGGGAAGGAGGGGAAAGCGAACACGAGCGCATCCGACGGCGGCCGAGCACGGCCGAAGTCCGCGCACAGGGCGCAAGCACCAAGTTCCTCCAAGGCAACCTCACTACCAGTCCAAGATATGTAAATTTAACAAATCTTCAAGTGTGGTGAACCGGAGTCGCCGACTTCCAGTACACATTGATACAGAACTGCATTTATGCAAGACGCCACACTTAAAAACACACAATTTACTTTATATTACACTGCATTGAAAAGCATTCCGTAACATCTGTTTTGATCATAAACTAAATATTTTTTGTGCAAATTTTCAGACAGTGAAAAACACAAGAGTAAAATTTTCCGCGTACAAAAACGCATACAAATTCCATTCAAATACAGTACTGTTCCTATTTTAATAATGATTTTGCTTATGCACTGTTGCTGAAAATAGGCTAAGACAAGGCAATCGAAATTTTAAAAAATAAAAATCCTCTTACATCAGTTCACAGCAATACATATGAAGTTTCAACTGTCGCTTTCAAGAGTTTCAATTTCAGGTCCGTGATATGACGAAGCCTGATGATGAATGTCCTGGTAAACACAAATTTTCGCAGCGCTTTAGATTCTACGGACGGAAACTTGGGCAATATCATTTGAAAATGTGTTTTCTCGATTCCTTTCTTTTTAACTAAAGTCTGTCCGTGACATAAGTTAAACAATCACTCAGCAATTGCAAAAATACTTATTTTTTTCTGACGTTACAGCCAGCCCACCACGGCTTAGTGCTTCATTCAAGCCATCCTCCAGAAAAAGTACTGCAATGAATATTTTCAAATAATTGCAAAATAGTACAAAATACTAATTTATATAAAATTTCATATTTCCCTACCATTTGAAGTTGATGAAACAGAATCATATAGAACATTTGTTGGAAAATTTAGCTACATATCTCGCGCTGTATCTCGGCACTTCTTTATCTTTTACTGAAATTTCAGCCCAGCCCTTGTCATTCACAGATGTTTCACTATTGTCTATTTCACGGTTTACACTCACAATGTCTCTGTTTCGGCATTTTAAACCACACTGACAAACATTTGACTAGTTAGATATGGTTGATTTTTTTAATATTCGGTAATAACAGCTGATGAATAGAATTTTGGTACTCAATTTCCTAACACAAGCATTCTCGGTCATTACTTGAAATCTGTTGGTGTTGGATTGTCATATGTGTATCCAATATTCCGTATTCTAGAGAACATATTTTCTAATTTATGCAACTTGTCATAATAAACTACAGCATTTCAGTTTTTAGCAAGTAGCTATACATTTCCATGAATGATAACATGGAAATCAAAATACATTTTTGGAATGGCATTATCACTTTTTTCAGAAATTCTCATTTCTGCAGTAACACTTTTCATTTAATTAAAACTACTAATCTGTTGCTCTGAATGCACACCAAATGCGCTGTGCCAAGAATTTTTGTAGTCATTAAGAAATCTTGAATTCAAAATATAAGTGTTGCCATATTGTGAGAAAATAACTACGTGGCATATTTTACTTTTTGACGTACACTTTTCTGGCCATTGCTACTTATACCATACTGTAAGGTCCTAACGCTCGATCTTCTGTTTGTCGTAGCAAAGTCGAGAGCAGATATTAATTTCATTGAACGAGAAAAGCGTCGAATTTTCCAGTGAACTAATCGTTTTCGATTTTTTTTTAATCAGGTTGACACAAGTTCCTTGTACTGTACATTTCCTCAGAGCAAACAATCCAGGTAACGAAATCCCAACTGTTTCAAAGGTAAATATACGCTTTCCGGGAAACTTAACGCAATGTCATTGTTGCTGCAATGTCACTGTCTTTCCATCTTGATTGTCCTTTTTTCAGAAGTCATTCAATTTGTTGAACTGTAAAAACAGTTTCTAAGATTTTATGTACCTGAGTCCTAATGGCTTTAGGACAACATTTATGATAAATTTTTAAATTCATCAACTTTTGCATTAACTGCGCACATTTAGTTTCATTTTCTCCTGCTGCATCTTTGTCATTAAATTCTTAGGTACTATAGTGCGTTTGCCTTATTTTTAAGAAATGAAACTTCTTGCTGCAAATTTTGTAACTAAGTACTGATACTAATTGCATGTGGCGGTGGGCATGTTTAACCTTCCATGTATGATTATGCTAACATGGACGGTAGAAAAGAATTTTCAGAAAATAATTGAGACAATGAAAAATTAACGCCGAAGTTGTGAGAAATTTTGAATTAGCTAGCCTTATCAGGATAGGAAAACACAGTATGCTATATTAACAGTCCGTTCATAGCTCTCGATTTGTAAAAAATAATAATTTCTAAAAAAAATTGATATGTACTAACTTGTTAATGTATAGAGCCGGACCAAATCGCGATGAGGAAAAAGACAAAAACTTAATTTTGGGATATCAACATACATACTCTACAGACTCTATAGGCCAGGGAATCTCGCACTGAATACCAGGAAGGTCATGGCAAGTTTGATGGCACAGTTTGAGGTTGAGGTCATGAATGAAATGAACTGGTTAAGGAAACACCAACATGGGTTCAGAATCGGCTATTCATGTGGGACTCATTTGGTCTGTTGGAGGGCACGATGGATAGTTGATGAGGGTAAGTAAGTGGATACTTGTTTCATTAACTTTGAAAAGGCATTTAACAAGGTAAGGTACCCAATGGGAAATTTATGCAGAAAGTAGACGACTTATTACAAGACAAGGTGTGGATAGGGTGGATAGGAAATTTTTTGAAAGTAAGGGTTCAGAGAGTGAAAGTAGGGAATACTTTAACAGATGAGGGCATAGTTTCCTCTAGGGTACCACAAGGAAGCATGTTTGGTCCTATAATGTTTACCACAATAGTTAATGACATTGGGTTGAAAGTTCACAGCAGAAATAAGGTTGTCTGCTGATGATTGTGTGCTGTATTCAGTGGTGGGAGGGGAGAACAATTTGTACGAAGATATTAAGAGGATAAGGTTGTGAACAGTTAAGAACAAAATGAAGATAAACGTGAGGAAAACTAAAGTTGAACTGTTCACATGGAAAAGATTAAAGAGCAGGGAAGTCTATAGGCCTAGATTGGAAGAGCAGGAAATAAGTGACGCATCATAGTAAGTAGGTACCTTTGATGCTATATGAAAACTTTGGATGGAGGAGTCGAAATCAGAAAGCGGTCTCGAAGGGTAGGAAAGTGCTGGGAATGTTGAGCATGATATTTAGCGGAACCTGCTTTGCGGTGAAGGAGAAGACCCACTACACAATGGTCCAGCCCGTTCTCGAGTATGCTGCAACAGAATGGGACCCGCACATTTAAGAACTAGAGAAGTTACACAGAAGGGCAGCCAGATGAGTGAAGGGTAAGTGGAGAAGGCAGAGGCAAGTTGGAGAGGATGACTGTAATTTCAGACCATCAGTGATTATGAGGGGCATGGGTTGGAAAACACTGAAGGACAGGATAAGGGTGGAGAGACTAGTAAGGATGCACAGAATAGTAATTGGTGAAGGGGGATAGAATGCACTGGGTGAGCATTTCGAAACGGGTTCACGTGGAGACAGAGGAAACAACAGTAGGAAGATATAGCTAGCCTGATGGACGACGGAGCAGAGGTTACAGTCAATGTTGGTTATGACAGGGAGTGGTATTTGCTGTTGTTGATTGGTTTGGGGAGTCATTGTGGAAAGAGGCGGGACACGAAAGTTTAGAAGGGCTGTGGAAGGGATGGGTTGAGGGTTGGTACGCTTGCCTCCAGGCGGTAGCACACTTGCAAGTATGTTTCTATCATTTTATTTCCCGAGGGATCACTAAGAGCATGGTCTTTCAAAATATTAATACTTATGGTTAAAACAATCCTGTATAATATTGTTTATTATTCAACTAACCAATTTTAATTTATCAGATACATGAAATTATAATTAACATAAGCTACGGCTTTTTTAAAATACAAATACGGTCATTACCATAGGTCCTACAGTTGAACAAAATATTGCAAAGAAATTTAGCATGCCTTACTTACCAAGAAGAAAAAATTAAGTTTATTATACGATTTTATTTACTTCCTACTTAATACCGACAAATCACAACCATAACATCACGTGCTTGTATTTACCAGAGCTTACGTAATGTACAGGAACGACACTTTGCGATGAAGTCCTATTTTGTAATGAAAATATAAAGACCTTATGTATTTAATACCAACATAAAAAATGTAGAAACGTATTAGCAATGGTGGATGCGTGTTGAGGACATGGTCCATATGATTGTAGTTAACTTGGTATATCCTAATATTTAATTTAGGCGGAATTTCCTGTTATTTGTGATTGTGTTTAGAGGCCCTGCCACATTGTAAATTTTTTGTTTCCAACTATATTTTTCAATAACTTGGTAGACAAATAATTTACGAAATTGGTCAGTATATTTTTCCGTCAAATAAAGTTGACATGTTACTATCAAATTTGTTTGAAAACATGTCGAACTGACAAATTTTGCTGGAGCTCGTAACCTATTGGTTTTAGGCCCGTAATTATAAACGTCTTTCGAAGTACAACCAATCTCCCTCCACCCTAATCTGGGGGGCGATTAAATATCGCTTTTGAGAGGTGCAGCGCAAAATTTGCACTTGCGCTGCGTTGCTTTGGTAATAAATATACAAATACGCAGGTGCAAGTGGTCACGTGATGGCGCAAAGTGCTTGAAAATCTGCGACTAGCAAATGGCTCGACGCAAGTATATCTGCGCCCTTCGCGCATGCGCATTGGACAATTTTCGGGTATATTAAAGTGAATTAACATAAAAGTTGGATATCTTTATCTGTATCCAGTGTTCTATGAACATTAATTATTTACGTTTTCGTGTACACATTTCAGCTTTTAATAGTTACGAAGTACAGTAGAAGTAGGAAACTGAATGTTTTTTACTAAGGAAGCAATTAAAAATGGGCAACGAATTATCCTTTGCCCGGAATGTATTTTGAGGGTATTTTTACGTGGCACGCGACGAGAAAAAGAGTTGGTTTGTGACGAGGTTATTTGTAACCTTAAAAACTTTGCTTAAAACTTTTATGCAAATATAATGCAAATAAATAGCGAACATGTTTTGCAAGTACCTGTTTGGCTAATTGCTTAGAACAGTGACATTACCTCTCTATTTTACTTGCTTGGCTGGGGTTTCAACATCACATCTTTCTTGCCGACTTGTTTCCACATACGTGCTTTATATTTAAGAGTGATTCTGTTGGGATTCTCTTTATTTCATAAAACGGGAGGGCTACCATTTTAGTTTTAAGTCTTTCGTGAGACTTCACACCCTATCTCGGTGAACATTGAACTTTCAACAATCTAGACGTAATTAAATTTATTGCAGTATAGTTGTACGAACGCCACTCGTATTCACTACACATTAGCAATGAATTATTTAGAAATAATCAACGTATCACGATTTACGACTCACTGAAAGACGAATGCCACATGTATAGCCCATTAGGTAGTAGGCCTACACT
>PNEQ01023323.1:0-38434 GCA_003012365.1 Medauroidea extradentata
GGTGACAACCACTATATACTATTTTATTTTGTATGTAACTGAGACTAGAACTTATATATTGTATAGTTAAATATTGGTATGGATAATGAAAATGTTAAGTGAGCAGATAGTACCACTGCCACGTCTATTTATTTTTATTTTCTTTATTATTGAATGTGATTGCAACCAAATATTAAGAAAATTTTAATGCAATGATCATAAATAATAATTGTATGGGATATATTGATCATGATATTCAATTTAAACATAAACATCCATCACAACCCAGTAAAATATCGCCACGGTGAACATTAGCAATTAGACTAGAAGTAATCACAAATGAAAAATGTTAACTTTTCACATAACTTTAGTACAGACACTTTGTTAAGATGTGACATGAAAGTGACAACTGACGTAGCTCAGTAATAAGTGAATTAATTAATAAAAAATATATCCCTAATATGCAAAGGCACAGCGGAACAACTGTCTTAGTATACACAAGTAGCAGTTATGGGAACGTAGCATCAAGCAGCTATGAACTTACGCACGCAATGCGTGATGGCCGTAATACAGTGTCTGGAGATTGATGATTATAAAAGACGTCTAAACCGTTCAGGTTTGCCATGCATTTAAATGTATTCAAAATGCAACTGGATTAAGAAACAGAAACGCTAACTCTGGTGGGGCGAACCGTTGGCTGTTACAACATGTAACTCTGTATCAATGTGAACAACATAACTCCGATTTTATTTTTATACATTTGAATATGTATTGATTAATGAAAGATGAGTCGAATTATATGTTTTTCAAGACTTATATTAATATTGTAATTTGTTATATCTGAAGTACTATGTAATATTTTTCTGGTGTCACATAATACAGTATATAACAAACGTTTAAATCTTCAATACTGGTACGATGTAGTATTTTTTGTTGATTTTTTTAACGCCGAGATCACATGTTGATGTTTATGTGTTGAGTGATTTATTTACATTTTTGGTTAGTGTGAAGACTAATTCAAAATTGTATAAGGTAATTTTGTAACTGTCCGAATGAGGGATGCTTCTGTATAATTTCTGTATAAAATGTTTATTTTCTCAGTTATCATTTGTGCATTATATTCTTCTTTCTTTTACATGTATTATTTGCAACCAGCTTATTGGGTCTTACAAGATCGTCCAATAAGAGCTTGCTCCAAACACCTTCAAGATCCATCCAGATATTCTCATATGATGGCGTTTCAACCAATGCCACTCCAAGTCCAACCCGCGGTCAGCACAGCACAAAGCTGAGGCTTTCATAATAATCTCATGAAGAACCTACAAGATTTACCTGTGATATGTGTTATTTCAGGGTTGTTGGACATGCGGGATCTCTGGATTCACACACGTAACGGTGCAACTGTAATGTGAGTTGTTAGAACATATATTTATTACATATAGGCTTCGCAATGACCCACGTGTGTCCCAGTCTTTGCTTTGTGGCAAGGCTCACACCATAGCACCCAGTCCAGATCGTCGTAATAGCTCAGACGGATGCAGTTGAATGCGACCAACAAAAAGATATACGCAATTTTAATCGTGGTGGATTGTGATGAAAACCATCTCACTATTCAATGAATACGCCGTCGGGTTAATCTCAAGGAACCGCCTTGCTGAGTTCGAAGCCTATCCCACCCCTACGAAACCACTTCGCGGGTGAGTCATATTTCTTAACCGAGCCAGACTGTCATTTCCTCTTAAGGATTGAGCATCGTCATATCATGCAACACATTCAAAGTAGGTCGCAGCCTCGACTCTGACAGAACTTAGAGTACTGGAAGACTTATGCCCCACAATGGGAAGAATGTGCCATCAGCATCCACGATTCCTCCAGACCTTCTTCCAATCAGGAGTTAAACTGCCCATTCCCAGAGTCCCTGCTACACAATACCATACAACTGGAATTTCCCCTGAGCAGGTGTAACACCATTCAAAGCTTCAGAAACCCTTCACAGAATCAACATCGTTCGAGAACCGCACTACAGGCCACCACTGTGAACCCAAGTTGGAACATGCTATTGGTTATTAGATTTGTTCTGTAAAATGAAGCAGCTATACCATCTTTTGGAAGTGGTTTAAGATATCTCGTCATGGACCCACCCTGATGCATCAGAATGCCCACCACTTGCCCGATCTTTGCCCTTACTCTATAAACCGCCTTACAAACTCTCCGAATATCCAACCCTTGCTCCGAGGAAGTTGGAGACAGACTTGAGTAGGAAGGTTTATGTATTCCCATCCCTAATCCATCACAGGAGTGCGATATTGTGGCAGGGTGGGTGGTGCCCCACACTTACCGAAGTGTTCATCATAAAGAGAGACTTACTAAGTACTCGCGAGTCATCAGTCCGCTTTCCCCGGCACAAACTTCAGATCTGACCCCAAACATGAACGTTAGCCCTTTCACCTAAGAGTCGATTATCAGACAATGGCCTTGCCACCATCACTCCTCACAGGACCCATACGGTGTACAATTTATCCAGTCTAACTGTGTAGTGTGTTGGAAAGCCAGACCCCTGTGCCTGATCATTTTGGGCTTATGAGGAGAAACATGAATCTTGGCAAAGAGAGCAGTTGAATACCCTCGCCAGAAATAGATTACACCCTTTTCAATCGCAATTGATGGGTGTGGTTATCACCTTACCTGTCGACAATCCTAAGTTGGTTAGTCACCAGGAACCACCTTGACGAGATCGAGACCTATCCAACCTCTAGTGGCGAGTTCTATTACTTGGGGGTCCTTAGCAATGTTTCTTCTCAGACTACCGAGAAAGCTTCCAGTCTTCCCGCATGATCAAGGACGATAGCTGCCGTTCGGCTGGACAAAGTTGAACCTGATTTACCACCTACTAGTACTTACGGAACTGCCCAAGAGAAGTTTGGACATTTCACCCATGAAATAAAATCCGGACCTTCTTCTAAGAAGGAGTTTCACCCAATGTCACTCCGAATCGAACCCTCCATAATCAACACAGCATGAAGCTGAGGCTTTCACGCTGATCTCTCAAGAGTATCTACAAGAATGATAGAAAGATGAATGCTTGTGTTCTCATGAACAGAGAGACCGAAATAAAACGAGTGAATCACTTATTGGATTGTGAAGTCTATGATTAGCCCATCGGTTTTGGTTCTCACCCCCGACTTAGAATACCCATATTCGATTCCAGGTGGAATGGACAAGAATTATCATATGTGCGAATCGAGTTGGACGATGCTATTGTTCAGTGATTTCTCGAGGAACTCCCGTTTCCCCTGGCCTTTCCATCCAGTGTGGCTTCATAATCATCTCATGTAATTCCTTAGTTAAGGTCAAGCAAAACATCTTACCCACTCAGTGGTTTGTATGTAGCTCCGCGTGCATGTGTTTTTATGGAGACGATGTGAGCCGAGGAATTTTTGTTTAGCTATATTTTAGGGGCGGAGGTCAGGAGAAAGAACTGGAATAAATTCAAACCAGCAGGGAGCAGTCCACTTATCGGGAGGAATAATGTGCCAGAGGACCCAAGATTGCGCCCCGCCCTGATTTTCGGAAGATACGTCGTCTACCCCCTGTCGCAAGTTTGAAACTGAGCCAAGCTCTCCAGATTCGCGTAGGCTGCCTCTTCGGCTACCCACTCCTCCGCGGCATAGGGACGAAAATGAAACATCTGTGCGCGTGGGCTCGTCCGTATGAGAGTGAAGGGAAGGGGAGCTTGCCGGATGAGAGAAGGTTTGCGTTCGTTGGACGAGAAGGGTGGGAAAGGGGCAGCCGTAGGGGTGCGGCGTTAGGGTGAAGACGAATAACAACGAGCACAAATTAATCTTGTTCCCACCCCTTTCTCACCCCCGCGCCTCTTCCGCCCGCCCAACTCCGCAACTCGCTCAAATTCCATCCGCTGAAACACACCCATCCCTTCCCTCCTTCAACTCTTCAACCCCAGGGGGACGTAGTCTATCTCTCACGCTGAACAAATGAACACTCTCGTCGAACACATTCCCCAGTTGTCTCTCTTTTTTTTTATCTTGCAGAAGAAAAACCGAGGGCGTGGAAGTGAAAAAAAAATTACTCTACTCTAAAACAAATGTCACTAAAATATTTGTTTTTCGAATAATGGCGATGTTCCCCCGAGGCTCCCTGGGAGGAACAAGAATTGGCGAAACGAAAAAAAAAAAAGGGGGTGAGGAGGGGAAGATATGCTTGTAGGACAGGAGTTTGATGCATTACGTGTTTACTGGCCTCGATATTTCACAATCCCGCAGACACTTGCCGGGGGAAAAATAACCCATGGAGCGTGGGGGCGGTAAATAACTCGCTTGGTGCTAGTCATCCGAGGACGAAACAGTTTTTCGGCAAAGAAGAGACTGTAAAAAAAGAGTATTATCTGCCTGCTCTTCAGGGGAGACGAAAATTGTTGACTTCTGCTGAACGATGCATGTGTACATAATTTGTGTGTAACCGATCTGTGTATAAAACTCACTCAATGATATTCTTCTTTTTTTGTTCAGATTATGTCTTCCTGGACAATTTAAGTGCTAACTAAAACTCTTGATGTTTTATTTTTCTTGTACTTTATGAAGTAAACCAGAAAGCCCCAAAGGTAATTATTTAAGTGAATTTTTAAACCAATAGTTTACACGTATCTTCTTACACGTTATTTTGTGAAACTAACAACCTTAAAGGTGGCCGACTTCCCAAGCCACATGGCAGTTGCAGAGATTTGGCCGACGCAAATTTATACGAAAACTACTTAAGGGTGTTCACGTGGCAATAATTTTATGTTTTATATTTGAATGACATAGTGTTCGTTTTATAGACGTTACTTGAGACTATATTTTACACTTTAAAAATTGTTTTAGATCTCATAGTTTTCCCATAGCGACATGTCAAAGTCAGAATTTGCAAGTTACGGGAAAATAGTAATAACAAAAACCAAGTGACATACTCGAATGAAATAATTTACACTCAAATTGGATATTAAGGGTCATATGCTAAAATATTTAAAAACCATCAAAGTAATTTTCAGATTTAAAGAAAAGTAAAACGGATTTTCACAGTGTGATTTTAAATCTTTTCGCATATGGCGATATCTAATTTCAGTATAAATTATCTAATTCAAGTAAGTCACTTAGTTTCTGTTATTGCCGTGTTCCCGTAACTTGCAAATTCTGACTTTGACGTTCTGCAGTGGGGAAACTATAAGAGCTAAAAAATGTTTTCAAGTGGAAAACGAAGTCACATGTAACATCTATGAAAAGAACAATATGCTGTACAAATATATAAAATTATGATTTTTTTTCAACTTAAACGCCTTAAACTTGCGTGAGAGATGTTTTCTAAGGAATAGCATTAAAATAACACTGCACCTGTGAATGCCGTCTTCAGGTCCGTCGTTAATGTGCAAAGCATATTTTCTTGCGGCCGAAAATGTGTGATTTTGCGGTCCTATTTAGACATGATATAATTGGTTCAGAATATTTGAAAAGGTATAAGTATAGGTACACAGTTTAATTTTGTGATGGATTTATCACAGAATGATTATGTGTAAATTTTATGTATTAATATCTTTGCATTGTTTTGTTTTATCTTGGACTGTTTATAAAATAACAGATGAATGTGTTGGTCTATGTAATGGAAGGAGAAAATGAATATTTGAAGTATTGTTATTATAAAGTGAGCATGTACACAAATGTTGAATGCATAGCTAAATTTTAAACTGTAAATGACTTTGTGATGATTTTGAAGAGCAAAAAGGTATTTTTCAAATTTATTGTGCACACTATTGAAATGTCATCATGCATGCCGGCCCAGAAGCCCAGCGAAAAGTCATCATGTTTAGCCGATTGAGTTAAGTCATTTTAGCCATTATTTTTCCGTATGTTTGTTGCTTTTTCAGTTTAAATACTATTGGTAATATTTTCATCAGTAATTAGATATTCCAATGAAATTTCTCTGTTCTTGAATATTTTTTTAAAATTGCTATTATGTTTTGTTAATTGGAAAATTCAGGATGAACAGGCTTACCACCATAAAAATTTCTTTAACTGTGATTTTGAGTAGGGAAATAATTTTTTATATTCACAACGAGATTTGTCCAAATTTTAAATTTTTTTTCAAGGATTGTTCACTACCCTGCACAATTTAAACTATTTCGTCATAAAATGACATAGTCGCTGCTGTATGTATTGCAGAGGTCAATTGTCAGTGACTGCGTCTAGAGGCTAAGAGAATGCGCGAAGCTCTTACTGTGTCGCCTTTATGTTTATGCACTTCTTGGCCTAGAACGCTCAAAATACATCCACCTATGCGGCTACCTTAAGAGGGCGTGGTACATAATTCAACGCTAAAATTATTAATCTATAACTTTATAGTTCCTTGAAGCCAATTTGCGAAAATTAAACAATAGCAATCCTAGACAATAGTTTTAGCAAACGTTTTAAACAAAATTGTTTCCAGTGTTACGAACTTCTGAGTCCCAATCTCTGACGCCGGAACCTCGTGAATTTAACTGCGGCGCAAGAGATCACGCGTAACGAATTAATAATTTTGTATAAATATTTACTCATAAAGCTGCCAAATACCATTATCTAGGATTATCATTGAGTATTTTATCCGTGTTAGCTTCGAAAAAAGCGTAGAAATCAACTGATGTTTTCAGCGTTTATTTATCTACCAAGCACTCTTAAGGGGTCTGCCTACCTGTTCTTCAAATGCGTTATAGCGAGTTTCGACTATTCTCTTTTTTGACGAAATTATTTAACGTACATTTATGTATATCTAAAAAAATAACACACTTCAAACTATGTCACTACAGTTTTCTAAATTCTGCACGTTTACTAGAAACATTACTTTCGGGACCCTCAAATCGGACCAAAATGGTTTTTTCAGACTGCCGTATCTGGAAAATTAACAATCGAATTCAAAAAACGTAACCATAGCAACAAGCGTTGGCTTTAAGGCGTGTTCGAAATGGCATATTTGGCGATTTAGGGTTTAGGAATTTAGGGTGTATGGTTTCGAACGTCAAATAACAGCGCTGCATGCGGCAGAATCGGAAACTAGAGGTTTGATATAGTTTCGATGTTGTTTTGTTACCTCCCTCGTATCCAGGTTTACGAAAAGTCACTCCTTTGCCCGGGTAGAGTAAAATTTTTACTCGTTAAAAGTTTACAAACTGACGAACTGATACGTCCGAGGGACGAATGTTATTTTAAAAAGTGAACCTAGCTACTTTGCTCGCATTTAATTGTCACAAACTAACTAATTTGCTACGATATAGCAAATCTTGGTGACTAGCTATCTTTAAGAGGTTAGTTTTTGTAATACCTTTACCGCACAAATATATTGTAAAAGAACAACATTTTTTAGTTGTGTTGTTCTGTCTTTTCAACAAAAATATTATTTTAAAAAACTATACTAGCAATTTCTTATTATATTACAAAGTAGGAAATCTATTTTTAACGTAAACGTACATTATAATTGTTTATACACAAAAATACAATTGCGATGTTTGGTTCTTTAGTCATATAATGCTTGTCGTAGATAGTTTCGGTTGAAATACGGGACCATAATACTTCAATCAACAACAGCAGACGACTTTACAGACCTATTTGGGGATTTAGTGTGCTACTCATCCTCACTAAATTTCAACCCTAAATCCCTAAATTTTTAGGCCCTAAAATTGGTCACGTGGTCGATTTAGGTACCTAAATGGCTGTCTTCTAGCGGATTCGAACACGGCTTTAGAACTACGCTGCTCATAAACAAAATAATGTGGTCAATACTTTAAGTCCCATAGGGAGAAGGATAATTGTATAAAGCACTGCACGCCATCTGAGGGGTTTGCGCAGAGCGGCAAAAATGCATTACATACGTAGGTTAGTGGCAGCCTTACCGCACCTTACCACACACAAATGCAGTCTACCTAGGGAGGCCCCTTAAGGGTGTTCAAGTACGATTAAATATTTATATGAAATAGTGTTAGATTCGAATACAATACTTGTAAGAACAATTTATTTCCTCTTACAAAACCATTTCAGCTGCCATAGTTTTCTCACAACGGTGCATATATCCGTAAACCTCTCGTGTAGAAATTTCGGAGAATAAAATTACTATAAAATCAAAACCGGAATTTTTTAAATATTTTGGTTAGTATAGAGTCCCGGACAATACCGTATTAAAAATTATAAAATTTGCAGTTTTCCATTTTTATGGATTTTGTGGTTTCAATCCCTTATTTTTTTAAATAAAGTTTTTTTTATGTTTTACTCGAAAGCAAAGCATACTACGGCCCAGTGCTATATAAATAATCGTCCGCTTATTTAATATCTACCCGGCAAATAATTTCTAACTAATTTTGATGAGTAATATAGATTTTACCGACGATTCAATATCCCAGTCACTCACTCGACAGCTTACCTTTCCATACCCATTAATACAAGTCATCTCTTGGGTATAATTATTCATCACAACATAGAAACTCCCACCAACATTGAAACCCGTTATTAATGTCCATCAAAATGCTCTAAAATTAAATGGTTTGCGCTTGGTTTATTCTCTACTTTAGGATAAATACTTAGCGTATTTAAATTAATTCAAACTTTTAATAAGTCCTAGTTGTTTCTTCGCAGTCATCATACCGCGAAAATAACGAGTAACGAAAGCCTACAAAGATAGCCTTAAGAAACATCATCAAGGACAACGGGGAAAAAAATTTGGGTACATGCCTCCTCCACTATCCCTCCATTCTCCTTCACTTCATCCAAGCTTCGCACGACAAGATATTAAACTGTAGGTCGGCTCCGGCAGTTGCATAAATCAGTCCTCCCTTCCACAGCTGTACCCTCTCGGCGCCATAGTAATTAATAATGTTGTCACTCTCATTATCCCGAGCAGTGTTTCTCTGAGGACCTCTCTTTTGTTTCCATCCTCCTTCTTTCACAAGCCTTCCCATCCTCTCACTTCCGCACTATTCTCTTCTTTTTTTTCAGGCGTTTAATTTTAGCGAGTCAAAATACCCGTGGTGACTTTCTTACCCTCCGAGTTATTAGCTATTGCCTTGTCTCTTCTTTGTCTTAAAAGACGAGAGGAAGGGAGAAAAATATACCCTGCTGTCGGGCAACGAAAGTTGTAAAGGCAGAAGGCGAGGAATAATTAAAAGCGATGTTTAAGAAAGGAAATAATGGTTACCCAAACAAATCGCATTTCTGGCCATGCCTTCCTTTGTCGCGCTTAATTAGAAGCGTGAAGGACAGTAGTATAAAGAAACTTTTTTTTTAATTGTTTCTAACCGAAGCTTCTTTCGTACTTGTCCCCCATCGTGACACGCATTGAAAATGTTTTCTATAAAATACCAAATGGATCAGTTCTAGTAATGACACGGTCCCCAATACAACCCTCTTATTGGTCGGGAAAATTAATTGTCAGGTTGGTGAAGTCGTCGCTATTATTCATTCTGAAAGTCTGTTTCAGACGTCTTCTATATAGATTACCATCAAGTTAAAAATCATACATTGTTAAAATATTACTTATAAAACTTAAACGCCAACCTATATGATTGTTAAGGCATATTTTTGCTATTTTTGTAAGTTTTGTGTTTTAAATCCCGAAAGGCAGCAGGTATTACAAAACCGTTGCAAATAAAAGTTGGAACTTGTTTGCATTATGTAGCATTTTTTTTTCAAATCATAAGGTCTTATATTTTCGGCTAGTTATTTACTTTAAGAAAAATTATTACGTCGATAATTAGCCAAAATTATATAAACTTATGTTTTGAAACAAAAATTGGCTAGGCCTACATAATAAAACAGTTTCCAACATTTCTGTGTAAAGGTTTTGCAATATTTTCTCTCTTTCTGGATTTAAAAAAATTAAAATATATAAAAGCAGGAGTGAGTGAGAGAGATTTTGGTCCGCGCTTAATAGCAACAATTGAAAATAACTCCAATATTTTTTAGCCAAATGTTTTAAAAAATTTGAGACTGTGTACAGTCATACGACACACAACTTTGCCAGAGCGTTTTTTTTTTTAATAATGTACCGTTTGCTACCAAAAAAATGTTTTTCTTCATTTTGCCTATTTTAACAACAAAAAATCTAAAAATCCGTTTGGTATATTGCAACAGAAAAATTCAGATCCAAACGAAGATATATAAATGTTAAAACTGTAAGAATGGATTTTTGATATAGGCCCTATGTATTAATTTGCGTTAAAAATAAATATTTTCGAAACCACTGCAAACTAAAAGAGTGAGGCCTTAACCTCGAGGTCTTTAGCGTTGGTGAGGGGTGACATGAGATGAGTATTGAGCAGCGCCAGAATGAAGGGGCGGGGGAAACGGGAGATCCCAGAGAAAACCCGCCGACCAGCGGCATCGTCCGGCACAAGTCCCAATTGTGAAAATCCGGGGACCGACCCAGCCAGGAATCGAACCCGGCTCTACTTGGTGGGACGCGAATGAGTCTTAAGAAAGTAGGTATGATAAAATAGTTTTCCGTACATTAGTGGTAGCGTTCTTACACATGTTTAGGAAACAGTTAATTGTTTACTGATGTTACCAGACTGATACAGTTAAGATCGTGCTGCGATTAAATTGTCCCATGCTGTGTCCATTGGATAATGCGTGCTGATTGGTTCAAATGATCACGTGACCTTGTCCTTCGCATCCCTTGCGGTCTCTTTTGCCAATATCCTCTCTTGTCCCAAGTATACGGCCAATATTTATAAATCTGTCCCGTCCTCCTTGGTCATTTGAAGGGAGAATAATTTATTCAACCTTGCCTAAAGTAAACTAAAATACAAACACATACATTCGAAATCATGATGTAAACAGATAACACGAAAGGTAAAGATATCGTGACAATGATTTTTGAGTAAGTGGATGAGATGATTGTTCAAACAATGAAGTTAAGCAGAGTTAAGGACAGGAGTGATTCAACAAATTGCTTGTAAACAGCCTTTAAAAAACAACCGCAAATTTTTTTATTTGTTTATTTTGTAAGTCTACGGATGCACATAACATAACAAAATAAAAGAAGATCAAAAGTTCCCGACATTTTACTACGCTCTGGGGTGACATTTTTGAATCTGCAGGATGAGACAGCTCTGCTGTCGCATCACATTTCTGTGTATCCCTTGGTGACGTTAAGAGAGGATGGGACAAGAGCCCATGAAGGACCAAGAGAAGTGCAATTGTAGTTAATACCTTAGTAGTGCTTAACATTTGCTCTATTTACAAACCGAATTGTAGTAAGCGTCCTTCGCTGTTTCTATTGCGTTGTAATTATGAGGGAAAGTGTAATTCCATATTTAATAATCAGCCAGTTAAGCTAACTTTAAATGCAAGTTCAATCGAAAATTTCTGGAACCAAACAAGAAATAATTGGTTTAAGTTAACAGTGTATACAAATGAAACACTTTAATCTCGTACGTAACTGAACTCGAACTCCAAAAGAATTGTACGTCAGTCCTTTGAGATAGTTTATCGCAATATGTAACTTTTAATGTTATTATCGGTATTACTATTACTTGTTGTAGGAAATTTGTAGTCCCGAAAAAAACATCACCACACAATTATTTTAATTTTTATTTTATTATGTTTGTTTTGAAATTTTTTTAAAAAATTATATTGATACGTTTAAAAACATATTTTTATTAATTACTTAGATGATTTGGTGTACTCGTACCTACCTTTAACGCCACTCAAAAGAGGCATTAAACTGGAAATCACACCGAACGTAGCTACAGGCAATAGCTTATACATTGTATTTTATGTAGTTTTGCTTAACAAAGTCCATACACGGAACAATTTTTCTCAAGAGTTTAGCTATGATTTTAACTACAGTCTCGCCAAAAGGATGTAGAACATGTAGTCTTAAGGATTACGCTAGTTGTTTTCCCGTACGTAGTATGTTTTTTTCTTTTGAGCTATTTTAGAGTTCTTACTGTAGGAAGTCATCACAAAGTTTTCCACATTTTAACGGATTTATTCGTTTAAAATGTAGTTGCGGAGGTCAAACAATTCTGTCAGCTTTCCTATACTTCTGTTTCAAACCCAACCTAATTTACATCTACACTATTTATGCGAATAGATGCTTGCGAACGTAAGAGTTTTGTTACAAAAACGTGTGACCAGCGCGTTAACAATTCAACCGCATTAAATTCTACATCAACTTAAGTAGTGAGAGAGAGATTTTGGTCAGCGCTTAACATCGAGGTCTTAAGCGTCGGTGAGGGGTGACATGAAGTGAGTATGGAGCAGGGCCGGAATGAAATGGCAGGGGAAACGGGAGATCCACGAGAAAACCCACCGACCAACGGCATCGTCCGGCACGATTCCCACATGCGAAAATCCGTGTTCGACCCTGCCGGGAATCGAACCTGGATCGCCATGATGGGAGTCGAATGGTCTGACCAGTAACCACAAGCCCTTGGAGAGCTTAGTAATTGTGTTTTTAATGAGCATGGTGTTTTGAAATGACGTTTCGTCCTTGTCCGAAGTAGATTTTCTTTTCTTTCATTGAGACAATGAGCACATCGAATAGATTCGGAGGAAACGTATTTACAAACCCACTGCAACGCATTTGAAGTCCGTGGTACGCGGTGCCCTTAACTGGTTTTGGATAAGATGTACACCCAGCAAAGAAACACGTAAGGAAAACTGGTCTATAACCACTCAAATACCCGAATATCAGTAGACAGGCAGGTAACACTGCACATATTCAGAGATATTTCCAGTGGACAACCCCGTCCAGCAGCAAGGAAGACTCCTCGCTGCTATAACATACGGAAAATCGTTCTTCGTGTGGCGAACTTCAGAGTTAGTTCGTTATTGAACCGAGAGTGTCAAATTGGATGGGGATTTGCAGCTCGCCGATGCGATGGAATGGGTCGAAAGGTGTCGGAAGGCCACTCGTGTAGCAATCGGGGAGCAGTTTCCCTCGCCTCCACCTCTGAATAGTTAAAACTTGCGGTCGCGTGACTCGGTGACGTTCCTTTGTCTTTCTCTCTTTCCTTCTCTCTCTATCTCTCTCTTCCGTAGGTACCACAAACAATGTGAAGAAACTATTGGTAACGCTTGAAAATGAGAAACAATTCAACATATATTACATATCCACACAGTTACTAAAACCTCAACGAGGGTGCCTACCACCAAGGCGATCCGGGTTCGATTCCCGGGCGGGGGCTGGTCCCCGGATTTTCGCATGTGGGAATTGTGCCGGACGATGCCGTTGGTCGGCAGGTTTACTCGTGGATCTCCCGTTTCCCTCGCCCTTTCATTCCGGTGCTGCTCCATACCCACCTCTTGTTACCCCTCACCAGCGCTAAAGACCTGGGTGTTAAGCCCTGACCAAAAAATCTCTAATCTCCCAACGAAGGTATACGGAGAACCCTCGACACACTGTAATAACTTAACATTTCAGATGTGTGTGCAGTAGGTTTATCCCTCTCACATGTTACAAGCTTATCGTAAACACTTTCAATTTTCGTTTACTTTACTGCGTCTTGGAAATAAATTGTATATTTGTATGAAATGAAACATATCAAAACATTTTATTCTACTCTATTCCGTATTACAACAGTAAAATTTGACAGTACTGTACGTAGGACGCACAACTGTTTACATTGTGTAATACCAGACATATTGTACGACAAAAATTACGAACTGAAAATGTCGACAGACATTTCATTACACAAATACAACATCCAAAACGAAATGCATCCAGAAATGTCAAAATATGCTAAAGCTAAGCGAAAGAGGATATATTATTTAACACGCAGCGACATTCCCAAAGTGTGGTATGATACATTCCACTTGCTAAACGTCCAGCGGGCTTATTCTGTACGGCCAAAGTAATGTTGCTTCAAACAACGCAAATTGCCTTAGCTTCGAGTTTACTACGAAAGTGATTCTGTACGGCCAAGTTGCGTTAGAACTCGTTTACTTGGAAGCAGATATGAAGGAAAATACTGAAGCAAATGTGCGCGGGTATCGGAGGTTGCGCAAAGCCCGGAATTAGTTTGTTAAGTTGTTTGATAAGTGTTATAATCACTCTGCAGTGTATGCTTTCATGAAAAAAGACGCTTGGTTTGTCAAAAGTTCCATTTAAATGTCTTGTGTATGAGGTGAAAATACTGAGGTGGAATAACCTCATTATTTGCCTTGGAAACATGGATAATCCCTTCCTAAACCTACATGTGATAATTTTACAGCAACGTGTGGAAAGAAAACGACTACGAATTACGAGAAGACAAGCCTACAATGTGTACTACAATACACTGTGATATCATTTGCCTTTCATGTTGAAGCATAGTCATTACAAACAAAGTTATTTTGTTAATTAAGATGAGTGCACTAAAATAATAAAGGATACCTACATAAAAACGTGGTAGTGGTAGAGTTTGTAGAGGTCAAAATGTGGAGAAAAATACAAATTTTGTGTGTTCATTTAACCTGATACTAACCTAACCACACAATGAATTACTGTTTTTAATTAACCTAAAGTATGGAGCAAGCTTAGCATGGCATACACCGATAATTAGCCTACTAAACTAATTTATGACAGTGGAAGTAAAATAATTAAATATTCAAACAAACGTAAACACAGTTACTTGGTTTTACTTATTGTGTCCATCTAACATAACATTACCTTAACCCCACAATAAGGGATTAAAATAACCTTCCATAATTAGATGGGTATACAACGAACTCAACAGTGGCTTTTCGTATAGGTGGCATCGAAGTAACCTAATCATTTGGCATACACAAACTATAGGCCCTAACTAAATTGCTAACCACTACCTTCAAATTGTCAACTTCCAACTTGTCAATAAACCTATGTTGATATAAACACAAACCTATAAATTAGTTATACAAAGTGGTTCTTTATTTTAATTATCTAAAAGGCCTACAGCACTCAAACATAACTACTGGCGCTTAAAAATGTATTCTGTTTTACCCCGAAAAAAAAAACTAGGTTATGGCATGGTAAAAAAATCATACCTCCTCCCCCCCCCCCCAAAAAATTGTTTGTGAGTGCCGTACAAATGATCTCGGACACCCTAAAAATATTAATGATTTTAATAAAATAAAGTGTATCTGTTAAAATTCACGACTGAGGTTGCCTAGGACCAAAAGTTTTAATACTACGAACGAACACGCACGTAACATTAAATGCACATACTCGGGCGAGATTTTATCTCAATTACACAATAAACATATGAGTAATTTTTTCTACAGGGGTGTAGTGTATTTAGGGAAAAATCAACACTCCTCTCCATTTCTGAACTATCCATTACTTTTTTGCTGCCACGTGATTCGTTGTTTATACTCGCAGAACTAAAGATAAAGCGAACTAAAAGAAAGGTGGCAAACTTACGCATCGCAAATGTTTCTCGATTTCATCGTAAATACAGTAATTTTCGGACAAAAGGGCAGCCAACCTACGATTACCGTCAAATCAAAACGATTGAAGGTATCTCATAGAAGCAACATATTCCGCAGATGTAAATTATAGCGTCGGAAGCAATCAGTGGCGAGAAACGAAACGCTATTTCGACAGCCGAAGTAAAGCAAATTACTTCATGACGGGACTTTGCTGCGGCCGTACAGAATAGGGCTGCTGGCATATAAAATATTAGTGACGGCACCACTGTTGACGTCACAGCAACGTGTACACACAGCTGCCATAGACTGCGTGTACATGCAGTAGAACCTGGACGACACTGCGTTACAGTTTGATGAATACTGCTGCACGATTGTTTGATACAGACTTGCAAATTTTTTCCTTGTGGAAATAAGTTAGTTACCTACCATTTGTTCGTTTGTTTGGCGTGTTTTGTGGCTAATTTAGCTTCAAAATAGCCCGGTGACTCTTTTTATGTTTATTTGCTAAGTAATTTGTTTGTGGGTGCAAAATTCTAAAGCATACTTCTGTATGTATGTGTATGTATGTATGTATGTATGTATGTATGTATGTATGTATGTATGTATGTATTGTATGTATGTATGTATGTATGTATGTATGTATGTATGTATGTATGTATGTATGTATGCATGTATCTGAATATTGAAATCAGGTTATTGCAGCAGTGCCTTAGATTTTGACAATACTTTCACGGAACACAATAGCACCGTTGCAACCTTTTCCCACATTTAAATCAGAACATCAGTTTCATGCCAGTTCATTTAGCCAGCACAATTAGATGGTTCTCTCTCTCTCTCCCCCCCCCCATCCCCCGGCCGAAAACCAAATTTCAAATATTCCCCTGTAGTCACGCAAATTTAAATCTCATTATAAAAAAAATTAGTATCATAATTTGTTCGGTGATCTCCGCATATTAGGAAAGATAGTTTCTAAACTGTATTAATTCCTTCATTGGTTTTTATAGAAAGTTTAAATATTATAAACATATGCCGTTATTGGTGCTTGAAACCTTTAGTTTTCGAATGTAAATAAATAAAATTGCTTACATTTGCTGTAGAATGCTGAGTGGATGACGTAAAATAGGGTGGCATCGTGCGTAAAATCGTACTGCATATTCAGCTTAGATGCTTGACGAACCTTTCAATAACTACCTGCAGTAAACCATTGACCACTTAATATGAATTGTCTCAACTTCTTCCTACGTCTTACTATCAACAAATGATGTATTTTGAAACACTACCTTACGCTTCACAACTGAGAATACCGCAAATTTGTTGCAATGGTTTTCCAAAACACTCCAACCACTTTCCCATTGAAACTTGTGCCGAAAAAGTTTATATCAGACAGTACTTTCAAATATTTTACCTTCAAATAACGTGGTATAGTCTTACCCGAGAACTGCATGACATTCTGTTTACACTGTATTAAACGATGCAATATTATACACGTTTAGCTCAAACTAATTTGCTACGCTTGATTCTACGAAAATTCCAAAGGCCCCGTCTAGTTAACTAAAATATTGTTTTTGTGCAGAAAAAGGTATCTATAGGTCGTTCAGGATAAAGTGAACACTAAACATTTAATCTTCGAAAAGTATCACCAGCCGTTACTGAATATTATACAACATTAGCCATATAGTTATCTTACTGCTTGTCGATCTGCCGAATATAGTTCCGTGTATTTTCTAACATAAATACAACAATATTAAAATAAAATAAACTTAGGTACACATTGTATTTTGCGTAGTTAATAAAGTTTTATTTATCAAACTATAAAGACTCCTACTGACTGCACAACTTATCTTACATGCGCAAACATCAAGAGATGTGTCCAGAGAGGTTAGACATTTCCCTTCGTTAGCCGTTACGCGCGGAAAGATACGAATTGGCTGAAAATAGAAATTTTCCAGGGCTTTTTTGAGTGCTCGCTTTATTCCGAATCACCTATAACGTGAGAATTCGGCAAACTGAATACTGACTACACTATTTGACCTCATGCATATGTATTTTACAAGTAAATCCGTAAACACAAACAGACAAACAAAACAAGTAAACCAAACCGACGATTTTTTTTAAGTACGACTTTAGTGATTCTTCAAAACCTACCCTACACAATAAATGTTCAATTTGTACGTAACATGTTTATGAAGTTATTTTGTGGCAGAAAAGTAGACACTGTGGCGTATATTTTCTCAAGAGAAATTACCTGAGAATATAAGGGAATTTGTTGAAAACGTCCGTATTGTGAAGAACACAATTTTCTCGGCAATGAGACATCACAGTAATTCAGAAGAGCTTCACCTGATAGACCTAGATTAGGGACAGCTCGAATTTCGTGAAGGCTGTTGATACATAATAAGTGTAAAAGGTAACACGAAAATTGATGATGCTATTATCTAGTCCATATCGGGTGCCAAGAGTTTTAAAAATTGAAACCACTGAAAAGATTGTGGCGAAGTTTACAGCTTCGCCTCTCATAAAAGTTTATAACTCTACCTACATACGCATGCAAAATCTACGTAGTCACTGCATTTCATCCGCACTAATGGCGTTCTAGTATGATTATGTAAGTGACTTGCAATGTGATTTTACTTGGTAATATTTTGGCGTATAATGTTGTTACCTCCATTACAACTTTGGGAATGTCTGCAATGCATAAGTACAAATGCTTTTCCCTGCAGGTCATAAGACGAAACATGCCGCGGCATAGTGTTATGGTACCCCATGTACAGGCTGCATTTATAGTAATTCTCAGTGCCTTTAATCCTTACTTACTAATAAAAATTACAACTACTAAAATTTAAATGTTAACGTGTTTCGTACAAACGACATTTTCTGCCTGCTTTAAACGTACATTAAGTGCTACAAAAAAGTATCAACGTATTTTAATTGCATGACATTTCTCCAGAATTTTTTCAACCCACTTTATGTACCTTCCAGATGATGGTCATAACGATGATTGAATTCACATCGTTTTGTCATAACTGAAAGACCATATTGTCTTTCCCCATTTATAGATGCATTCCTCTTATCAGGAATGCAACCACATTAAGCGTATTGCCTTTTATTGTTTTAATTAACATTGTGATGAATATATGCAGTTCACCGAGTTAAAATATTTTGGCAGAAATTAAAAACTGTAGACGTGTTCAGTGGTCAAGGATTGTGTTCTATTTTATTAATAAGGTCGAGTTAGGTGCTCCAGTGTCTATTAATTAAGGTATCCAGTTTCATAGCTGTTGAATTTTATTACATCGTGTTCTAGACACATTTTTAAAAAGCTTTTATGGGCTTACATTATACGAATCAACGGAAAGAAAAGCCATTCAAAAGAAGAACTCTTCGAGAAGGCCACATTTCAAAACATCACACGTATTGGAAATTCAATTTCGAAACCCATATTGAGGACCAAAAAACGGTCCGTTTTGTACAGGTATGTAAAATGTATATGCAAAACATATATGTGGTTACAAAATGTACTGTGGTACAGAATTTCCACCAGCAAAATGTTAGGGTTCCAGCGGTACAAAGGAAATACTGCGCGCCAGCTTAAGCGCCTTGAAGTTATAAACAATGGATCCCCAGATGCACACGTCAGCCCATATTGATCCTACATTCCTGAGCCACAACAGTTCCAGGTATACGGAGGTCTTTTTTTATGACTTTTTCACAGTAGATTAAGGGCGTTGGACCCGTAAAATTTATTTATTTTTTTATATTTGTACCAAATGTCGTTCAACTTTTGCACATCAGATAACACGTCATTTCCCCAAATAAAAAAAATTAGGCCCAATAGTTTTTTGTAAAATCACTCACCAAAGTCACGAAATGGCCTTTACGGTGCAGCCAAAAAAAAAAGTAATTAACTAATGAATTCAAAATTACGGGAACTGAAAGTCAGTGTATCAATGCATTTCATGGCATGTTTGACAAAAGTTAGTTTTGAATATTTCAGTAGTAGCCAAAAGTCAAATTTATGCAAAAATTTACTCATTTTCATCAATTTTTAAAAAATACAAAAACATATCGCTTTGTGTTTACAAATGTGTCGTGAAGTAGTTCACATCATTAAGTATCGATATGAATTATCTTGTTTCTGCAAGTTAATTACTTTTCATTATTTTGGCTACACCGCAACAGCCATTTTGTGACTTTGATAGATGATAATCCTAAAACTATGGGCCCTAATTTTTTTTATTGGGGGAAATTACATGTTATCTTATGTGTAAAAGTTGAACAGTGTTTGGCACAAATATAAAATTTTGAATTTTGACGGGTCCAATGTCCTTAAACATTTTAGAAAAATCTTCCTTGTTTCTTAACTTCACCTAGTGGCCAATAGCCTTGCATCTATCATTCAAAACGTTGGCCGACTCGAAATACAGGATGTCCATAAATTATCTTTACAAGTTTAGACTTTAATAACTTTAAAACTATACACGATAACAACAAATAGTTTTCAATATGTGACAAGGTAACTCATGAAGTTTTTTTTTTCCTTATTGATATACGTCAGTGTGTGCATACCTAGTGGACGAATAATGTCCAGCTGGTATTCAATTTCTCACCATGTATGTTACAGCATCCCCACAGTGGCATGTTAAAATTCATTACGAATGCATGTCTTCAAATCTTGCAGATCTGTTACCTTGGTTTGATACTGTACAAAACCTCAGAGGAAGAAGTCAATTGGGATAATGTCAAGTGATCGCGGCGGTCATCGAATCGGACCATCTTGTCCAATCCACCTGTTCGGAAACGTTTCACCCAGAAATTGGCGGAAAATGAGGGACCAATGAGGTGGTACCCAAATCCTACTGGTAAATGACGTTAGGTTGCAGATGGTCCAGTTGTGGCACAGAAAACTCTTGCGACATGTCCAAGTAAACACCACTTGTGGCTGTAGACTCAATTAAAATGAATGACCAATGATGCAATCAAGCATAAGTCCGCACCACACATTGATTTTGGGAATGTATTTTTCCATTTCACGTGTAACATGAGGAGGTTCTGATCCCAAAATACGAACATCATGACGATTCTGTTTGCCTGACACATGAAAAGTTGACTCATTGTTGAAACAAATGTTTCTTCAAAAAGTCATCATTTGCGTCTGTCTTGAGAAGGAACGCAAAAAAACATTATGAGTTATCTTACGGCATTTTGAAACCCGTATTGTGTTATATTTTATAGTTTTAAAATTTTAAGGTCTAATGTTGTAAAGATAATTTATGGACGTTCTGTACTGGTGTTCATGTCAGTTCTTTAATGGATGTATCAACGTTAAATGTGACTATCTTCACCAAGATATTCCAGTATAATCGTCTACTTTTTGGCAAATATGCAAGTGAAGAAGGTGACAACAAATCAGCGTGTCTTCAGGTTTTGGCGAGATTTTCTTCTATATTTTAACAATGTATGTAGAGTTTTTAGCGTTATAACTGACGCTAGTAAGGCTGGTTTATATATAACATTTGGATCTTTAGTTAGAAGCCGACACAGTGAATGATGCTGCTGTGCCCAACGTCGCTAATTATTAAGCCTAATTCGCCTAAATTCTGCAGACGCTATACACTACCAAATACTCTACATACCTATCAATCTACCGAATAAAGTAGAGTCGACAACAGTTTAACTCATCTACAAGATAGTCGTTGAACACGAGATGAAAAAAATAACGTGTACTTCAAGATCCAGGAGGATACTGCAGACCTATAGCTTATGCGATTGGCTCATCCACATATAATATGGGTCATACCAGAATACGGATATTTAAGGCTACAGATGTTCAGAACAAGCCATTTTGTCAGTACTGGTTTCTGAAGATGGCAGCTGCATTGACTATAAAACGTCCAATGAATGTAGCTTATTCCAAAATCCTAGCATGTAAATTTCATGTACAGCAAATTTGGGAAACGCTTACCAATTTCATGCGTAAACATAACTCATTTAGCAAAAAATAATATTTATGCAAACAAACAAGTAAAAATTTTAATATAATCTAATTACAAATATATTATTACTGCAATTACTTACGAACGTATTTTTAAACTAAAATGTGTACTACAAAACAAGATTTTTGTGTGAAAAGAAATATGACTCATGTATAAAATTTTGTTTTGTTTTTAGAGTTTCAACATCATTTTTTAAATTGTGTAATTGTGCTGTTTTTATTTTATGAAACTTATTTCTACCTTTGTTGCATTAATTTTGGAAGTTGTAGCACTGTGTGTGTGTGTAAATATAATATTCATTTTCTGTGTTCCTTATTCCATTCAGCTGCGCAATCGAGGAAATCCAAAACAATTTTTTTTCCATTTTGAAATCAGATGGGCGTAGTAGAAGATTGTCCGTAAAAAGAATGTTAAAGGCAAATTCTACTTTTCTCAACCTATTCCTTAAGAAAAAACAAGTAGTTTGAACCTGGTTGTCACGGAATCCTACCCCCGTTTCTCCCCCTCCCAACGTGCTTTTAATTAAATTTAACTGCAACTCCAATATATTCTACTGTTTTGCTGTGTCAGATTGTTTCAGTGCTTCTCTCTTGAATTACATTTTGCATAGAGCTTTTCTGCCTTTTCAAGAGTAATTCCCGAGCCTGTGTATTTGACTTGGTATTGGAACTAATATTTCATATTTCGTGTAAAAGTATGGCTTATTCAGACATGATAAAGTTATCATGCTGTTTTTAAAACTTTGAAACATAAAGCTGTATGTTTATTCTCAGTTTTGAGTGAGAGATGGTAAATATTGTAATCCTTGAATGATTCTTCCAGTTGTCGTGCATAATAAACTACACTATTTACATATACTTGCGTTCTTGCTGGCATGTACGTACGTCCATGAATACATTTATTAGAGAAATAAATTTTTACTCATATTCTGCATTCTTTACAGTCAAACTGTTTCTTGCAAAATCTGAACTGGAATAACTCTCTATTTTAATATATATATTTATATATTTATTTATACACACGTGTATGTATCAGTACATTTAATAAAATATTACTGAATTGCACAATGGCATAGAAAAGGTATGCAGTATACATAGTGGTATTTTTTACATTAAAGGCTTAGAATAGTAATGTATTCTGATTTGCAGTCTTTCACTCCCTTAGTGTGCAATAACAGGAAATTCTGTGAAATTGCACTTTTTATATCCTTATGATAAATAAAATTACGTTACATGTTAGCCTAAAATACGTCAGTCAACGAATATCACACACCGGATAAACAAATATTTATTGATTTAGTTTAAAAGATAAAATAATAAACATAATTAATTCACCTCTGTACAAATGGAATATGTTATAAGTTGTGTTCACGAAACATTCAGAGAATTTAATTTTATAATTTTTAATGTATCACTTAAACGAGCACAAAACCAGAACTAGAAATGCAAGTACCTTCACTATCTTATATAAATTACATTTTTGGGAAAGAATTTTTATTCTCAGCTCCAAAACACGTCAAATATTACATCATCAAACATCAAAACTGTCGGTAAAATTTATTACGTTAACTTGAACCACTAAAATTTAATTTCGAATTCCTGGAAAAGTCACCGACTAGTGCACATTCGATAAAAGTAAGCGTAGTTATTATACTTCATAAGACATCTATGGAGAACTCTTTCCGCACTGAAGTTGTAATTAATTATTTAAGTTAACATCGTAATATCTAAGGGGATGTTTCAGCCCAAAAAAGTCAACATTACAAGACCCAGGGTTTCTAGAACGATGTAGTGATGTGGTGTGGGATTCTCGGAGAGGAAACGAGGCCAAGACTGAGGGGGTAGGGGGTGGGATAAGAGAGTTAAGAGGAAATTTTCGCGAGACAACATCTGCCTCGCTACATTAAGATGGGAAAAGCTCGTACCCTGTCCGCGGGCAAGAAAACTGAACTCGCGCCCCAGCCCATGTTGGTTAGTTCTCATCCGAGCCCATGCCCATCCCTCAGCTTCTAATTCCATTCCTCGAGTCCTTGTTCAACTTCTTATGCTCGCCAGCAGTTCAGAGGCAGGCTCCTCTTCTTCATACACAGCCCCGCCCCCTCCCTTCTCCTCGCCCGCATAAGAGTTCTCGAGTCCTGGGGCAGGACACGAACGGATCCTGGATTTCTCTCCGCTCACGTCTTAACCTCGCCGTGGCCCCGGCCGAGACAAAGTAAAAGGGGTTTCGGGATGAGGGACTGGTGGGGGGGGGAGGCGCTTTGTTGTAATTAAATTAGACCTGAAAGATTTAAACGTAATTCGCGAACGTTTTCCTTCCTGCCAGCCCTCAAGGGGAGAGTTCGGGAAGAGGGGTGGTGGCCTTTTGAAGTTTCCTCGTCGAGACGTGTGGGAACGAGACAAGAAGTTGTTCGGCGACCTCCTCTCGAAAAACGGCTACGTCTTGGAGTCCTCGGTGGGAGTTGGGGTAGACGGGGATTCGTCGTCGAGCGAGATGACACAAGGGCAAAGTCAAGCATCTGTGGCGTGAGGGAGCGGCTTTTCGTTTAATTAAGATCCAACCCCTTTCCGAAACGCGGGCGAGAACGCAAAGGATTGCTTGAAATAACTTCCTAGGAGTTCTGTCGGGACGCGACGCATCGCGATGCGTCTTCTTGTGTTTCCTTGGCGATCCTCGTCGCTGCAGAGATTCGACACGTTCCCGCCAGACTGCCGGGCGAACTTTGCCGCTGTCGACTTCAAAAGCTCGGCACGACCTTCAAGGTAACTTCGTTAGCTTTAGTCCAGCCCCGCTGCTGATTATTACTTTCACGTGCAGCTGTGAGATTCCAAACATCAGTCGAGGATCGTACCGTCTTACAGTACGCAAAACTCATATTAGATGCTGATCTCAAACAAAATAAAATATGAGGACTTCTCATTCAAGGTGTACCCCGAAAGAAATGGGTATATGTATCCAGAGGCGTGTGGTGAGCAGTTGCAAGATAAGCTTGCTTTTGCTAGTACTGTACAGTCTCGGTGTGCGCAGCAGGAACCAGCAACAACCGTTAAATTGGGTGTAACAGAACGTAATTCGGCCACTCAAAAGTTCGCTGCAAGACACCCATTATACACGTGGTGTCGTGTCAGCACGTCAGCTGCACAACTACCTACGTCTGAGAGGCTGACTTGTACACGAGAGAGCTAACAAGTACAATTGGCAACAAACACAGCTTACCTTGCAACGCAGTCACCATACGCCACTGGATGTATCATATGTCCTATTTTTTTGGCGCGAGGACCCGGAACTTACACGGAACGAAGGATTATTCTGGTCGTTCTGAGCTGGTCACATAACCAAGCATGTGCCGGTCGTATATTTGTAATTAAAAACTAAACTTTTTGAAGACATTTTGCCAGTCGTCAACACGATTTTTTATTCACAGCCTATACCAGGAACCATAAATAACATAATTGTCAAGAAAGTTGTATAGGTTATGCATGTCAGTCCGGAAGTGAACCCCCTTCCCCAAGCAACATTACAGCATTGACACTTAAACGTGAATGAGTGAGAGTGATTTCGGTCAGCTCTTGACATAGAGGTCTTTAGCGCTGGTGAGGCGTGACATATGCGAGAATGGAGTAGTGCCGGAATGAAGGGGCGGGAGAAACGGGAGATCACACAGAAAACCCGCCAAAAAGCGATATTGTCCGGCACGATTCCTACTTGTGAAAAAATGACACCGACCTTGCTGGGTGTCGAACCCAGGTCGTCTTGGTAAAAGCCAAATGGTCTGACCATTTTTTTTGTTAGGCTCCTTGGTGAGGTCTCAACATTGCCAACGAGCCAAACATCCATCCTTTACAGCTTTATTACTAGAAAATTCCCCAGTTGTGACAGTTTTTTTGATTCTGACGATTGAAGTCACTCAAACGAACGAACACAAATTTAACACACAGCCTGACCTGGGAATCGAACCCAGAACCCCACGTATGCCCATTCAGCCATCGCGACTCCACTTTGTAGTGAAAATATCGTAGTAGATGGAAATCGAATGGAAAATAAAGGCATGTATTCAGTGAGACAGTATTATAGACCAAGTATACAGGAGTGCTGTTAATCAGGAAAACGAAAATGAACGGGATTATTGTTAAGGAAATTAGAATTTGTATAATTTATATGTAGAATTTGTATATTTACCCTCTTTCAATTCTAGTAGCATGTGATAAGTTGTAACCTTTTTGTTACTCTTATCTACCGATACTAAATAATTTTATACAAAAACTCTCTGTCTTGTCAGATATTCATTGCCAATTTTACTCGTTTCCTACTCATATATTAAGATAGTAAGCAATATTTTCATCTGATTTTCATCAATAAACCAGAAGTAAAAATAGCAACTAATACATTATTTTAATGCGTTGAATTACTTAATTTACATAATTAAGGCTTAAGTCATCGTTACACCATCTTACAAGAGAGAAAAGTTGTAATAAGACTTTGCCATTTCTCTAATTGTAAGTCAGTGCCAAGTCTCTATGTAGAGTGTTCCTAAAGGTTACCGACAAACTGAAACCACGGGTCGGGGGCACCCCGCCAAGTTAAAAAAAGATACGAAACTTGGATCTCCGAAGTACCATTTCCAAACTACGGCCAAAATACTGCAGTCAATAAGAAGTGAGCGCGCGAACTCTGTATCGTGCCGCGGGAAGTGTTGTTGCCAGATCGTCGATATCTACTGTGGTCATAGCTGGTTAGTTATGTAAGGCGAACCAAGTGGGAAGCGTCCCATAGTGCCACTGCAGACAACCGAAGCTTTGGTGTTCGTAGGACTATGGTGAGTGTGGTTCTCTCCTGGTCCGGAGGAGTAGCCACAGTCCTAGCCTTACCTAACACGTTGCATAATTAGCCCAACATTTTTACTTCACTTGGAATCGGTATAGGCACTGATAAATGTTTCTAGTCTTAAAGTTATAGCAACTTCAGTAGTACCTGCTTAGAGAGCAATGCTAAAATGTTGTACGACTTTGACTTGCTGGCAGGTGGCAAATGCACTTTTTTTTTTCAATGTTGTTATTTGGCTGCTGTGACTAAATAGAACCCTTCGTGAGACTCTAAGAGTGATGATGTGTAAATTTGATACCGTTCTTTATACAGCGTAGGTTTAACAGCCTTATTTTCGAGTCGCAGTTTATGTAAAGGGTTCCGTGATAACGTTTTAAATTCAGAATTTAAAATAAATACTCATGCAGTCATCATGGTGCCCAAAGCTGTAACTGTTAGCAAAACACTGATGGAGCGGCAACGCACTTCTCTGGGAGGGTTTATAATTGTATTTCATGATGTCTGACTCGTATTTGTAAAGGTCAATTGCCTCTTCATAGCCTATATGTGTTATTTTTCAAGTACACTACAGTTGCTATTAATTGAACCAAGATGTTACGAATTATCGAATTAACAGAATGCCGACAGTATAAAACACGAAGTTCGGAATATGGGAGATAGCATGAACAAAATTTTATTGCTGATATTAAATACGAATTAAATACTTTGAAAATTTTTGTCATGTTCAATAAAAATTTTAGCATTTTTAAAATTAATGTAGACCTAAACGTAACCAAATAACAATGTACTGTTACTAAAACATGTAATGACAGACGAAAGTTTTTATGAATATACTGTGAACAATGTTGAAAACAAGTAAAGGTTTAGAAATATTAAGATATCCATACAAATAGCTTCCTTTTTGGCATGTTTGTATAGGTCAGTACTAAATTATGCAAGCCACATTTGTATCGGCTTGGTTAGAATCATTCGTGGTCCCATACAGCTTCTTCGTAAATATATAATAAGTACTGCTTACTTCCCTCTGAGAGAATTTAATTTGCAATACGATTACTTTTATTAGTTGACAATGAATTCAATCATTTTGTAAATGGAATCACACAAATTTTAGACAACGTTGAGTGGTTTTTGTTTCATATTCCCATTCCAGACAATAACTCGAGAATTTCAGAACAAAATCACATTAGTGTTTTAACGTGACTCTACTTGGTATCCACTTCCGGCATAGAAACATAATTAGTCTGTCTACGATAATGTACGCGTATTTGCTATCAGCCACCTTTTACAATCAGTGTTCGTCTGTGGCGTTAGCCCCGTTCTGATCATCTTGCAAGTACCAGGCGAGCACAGTGGCGGGTTAGTCATCAGCAAACGATTAAGAATAAATCTCAACGGTTTACCGTCAAAACCAAGTGTTCTAAATTTGAAAATTCTTTGACTGGTTTTCGTGCACACAACCATAACGGCCGACAAGTGCAGTTGCCTGCCTAACCAGTCCCTCGTGTTGCGAGCGCAGCTAATTGGGCGTGGTTATTAAAAAACTGTACCAACGAAGTAATTTATTTTGAGTGAGTGAGATGTTTTGTCAGCCCTTAACATCGAGGTTTTCAGTTAGGGTGAGGGTTGACATGAGGTGAGTATGCAGCAGTGCCGGAATGAAAGGGTGGGGGAAACGGGAAATCCCCGAGGAAACTTACCCAGCATAAGCATCGTCCGGCAAGCTTCCCATACCTGGGAACCGACACCGCCGGGAATCTAACCCGGACCGCCTTGGTGAGACGTGAATGGTCAGACCATTCGGCCACATAATATATATTTTTTGATATCACAATACCACGTAAAAGAATAAAGTACAAAATAAGTCCTAGAAAAAGCACAATTATTAAGGGGCCTCCCTACCTGCCCTTCAAAAGCGTTGCAGCGAGTTAAGACTATTCTCTTTTTAACTAAACGATTTAACGCACATTACATATGTATACATACGAAACGAACACACAATTCAAATTATGTGCGTATAGATTTAAAAATCCCGCACGTTTATTAGAAACATTATTTTCTGGCCGTTAAAAACGCTCAAAATTGCTTTTTCAGACTGCCGTATCTTGTAAATCAACAATAGAATTCGAAAAAAACATAACTATTGAAAGAAACGTTAGACTTTGAATTACGCTGCCCATAAATAACATATTGTGGTCGCTGCTTGAAGTCCCATAGGAAAAAGGATAATAGTAAAGTACTGCTTGCCATCTGAGTAGCCTGCGCGGAGAGGTGATAATACATTACATGCGTCAGTCAACAGCGCACTTATCGCTCCTGCCTCATGCACAAACACAGAATATATAGGGAGACCCTTAAAATCATAATATAAGACCTCAGAAAAAGCTGTATATATAAGGTTTAGATAGACACAGTAAACTTTGACCTTGAATATGGGTTGGTTCCTTTTTTTAAGGCTCTCGCCTCACTGCTGCGCGAAGTATGTCGCATAGATTCAACATTTAGGTTTATCAAAGAAACTTATTGTCAGAGGACAGTGTATTTAATATATAAAAGAGATTAAGATACTGCGTTCAGCCCTTAACTGACTGCATCTCTTTCAGCTTTGTAGGTTATTAGAAAATAAATTGCAAATATGGTCATTTAGCATGGTTTCTGAGGCATACAACACACAAAGCTTTCATTTTTTTTCTACGTGAAAGTTGTTAAGAGGCGTGCAACAATCCTTTATATTTTTTCGCGTATACAATTTGCACTACTTCACAACTGAAATTTTGGGGAAAGTATATTCTTGCATCGCGTGTATTGAACAAATAAGCTGGCCGTCTTGTGTCGCCTCTGTGGCCACGCGACCTTCCCAGAAATGGCACGAAGGCATAAGTTTGCAAATACATAGCATATACCAAACGTGAACAAGCAAAAATTGCTTTGACATCAAGTGAGTTTCCTTTTCCATTCTTTGAGCTAAAACTTTAAGGAAATTTCAAGAAAGTTACTACGAGGTACGAATAGAATACATTTAAATCGCATCAGGTATGTTACGCAGAAGAAAAATTAATGACACAAAATGCTGCTCCATAAATGACTCTTCTTTAGTCGTGGATAGAGGCCCGGAAAAATCGTGGGTTCAACTAACAACTGGTTTGATTTCACAATCGTGTGAAGAATCTGTTGTCAGATACATGTTCATTCGCTGCTGCTACAGTGAGTTGCCAGTTGTACATGTGACAAGGTAGTGCAGTAGCTATTTAGTGTTTTGATTCAGTTCTGCTATTGGTTCATAGTCCTCAAATAAAATATTTAGTAACAATAATCCAATCGTGAAGGTACTGTAAGCGCGAGTCACTTTGGATACGTCGGCTAGCTTTGGAACATTAAAAAAAAAAAAAAAGATATTTCGCCAATGTCGTAATCCTAAATTAAGAGTTGATTTTCCTGATTGATTGAAGAGATTTTGGTCATCACTTAACATCTAGCTCTTTAACGCTGGTGAGGGCTGACATGATGTGAGTATGGAGCAGCGCAGGAATGAAGGAGCTGAATAAACGGAATGTCCCCGGGAAAACCCGCCGATCGCAGCCATCGTCCGGAACGATTCCCACATGCGAATATCCGAGGACAGACTCCGCTGGGAATCGAACGTATCACCTTGGTGAGGGTTGAATGCTCCAGCTAGGCTACTGCGCCAACCACAGCTCAACTGAATAAAGCAAGTTACTTGGGATAAATTGTTTATAATCAATAACCATATGTAATTTCATTACTATTCACTCACAGTTGAAAATAAAAATAGTATAAAAGTATCCTAAAGTCATGCCTCATGTCCAAAGTTACGTTCGCTTTCGGTATAATTAATGAGTGCAAGAGTTTCAAATGTAATGCATCCTCAAACGAATTCGAGAAATTTCCGGGTCTCCAGTCATGAAGATATAATTGTTTTAATGCCTCAAAAACATTTTCTTTTCAACGACCTGAAAGTACAAAAATACCAGCTGGAAATATTTACCATCCTCGAAGTTCGTGCGCGCAACCCTGCGACGAAAAACTCCACACGGAGTTAAAGGAGCCTTTCTGCTTGGGCGGTCAAGTGCATCACACCGCGAAGTCGCGGGCGACACACAGTCAGTCCGAGAAAGTTAGGCTGTGTGCAAAACTTGCGTCTCTCGAATCGCCGGATGTTTTTCAACCAGTAATGCGGTCCACACGAGTGCTGGCGCCCGCACATTACACTCCAGCAAGTTTACTCAACAGAATATAAATTCATTTCACCTGTATTTTATTTACCGCCCGGCCTACAGTGTTCACACGATAAAACAAAAACTTCCCTTACATATACAGGATGTTCAGAAACAACCGCATAATAAGCACACGGCGCAAATTCTGGGCTATATTGTAGATGAAATAGTCTGTGGCCAAATTTTGTACGACGACAGTTTACGTGCACATTGTGGCAACAATGTACGGAGATAGTCCACTATTGCGCTCGACTTCCAGGTTTTATTTTACGTATGTTAAGTCAAATAAACGTAGAATCATGTTTGTACTGCTCGGGATTTTAACCTGCACCCATAATATATTTTGCCCATGATTCGCGTGGTGTGCTATATATATATATATATATATATATATATATATATATATATATATATATATATATATATATATATATATATATATATATATATATATACACGTACATAAGAGAACAGACTGACTGAATGAAAAAACTGACACATCAAACTGCAGCCCAAACTGCTGGACCTAGAATCGTGAAATGTTTTGTGTGTTTTCCCCTACAATCGTAGGCGAGCACCAAAAGGGATTTTTCGAAATTCTATATCTAAGGGGGAGAAGGGCTGAAATTTTTTTTCGAAGATAGTCGCTAGGGCTAGAACCCGACTGCCTATCACCGAGATTTTTACTTCAATGGGACACACATAACAATTCTTATTAGCCAATTTCTGGATTCTACGAAATTCAACAATTAAAGGGGTGAAAATACCTTAATGGTGATTCCAATTCATTATTAATATCTATTAAACCCTTCAGAAAAAGGAGTTGGTTTTCACTACGAAATCAGTTTTAGGACTTTTTGAGTTTAGACCCCAAGCAATAAAAAGGAGGAATATGTTTTTTATGAATCGTCTTTACAGTTGGAACACAGCTGGCTATCATCCTGATTTTTACTTCAATTCGATACGTATAAAAATGACTTAGACATGACTCCAAGACGTTTACAAATTTGATGATTAAAGGAGTGAAATACGTGAAATGTGTTTTCTATTACTCCCCCATATCTATCTAACCAATAGACACATCTAAGTTATCTTTGCTTTAGATTGTTGCTTATTTAATTTTCTCAAAAATATTATTTAAATAAATTTTCAAAATTCGGCTCCAAAGATTTAAAAAAGGGTTAAAAGTGTTTCGATTCACAATCGATGTATGTCGACCCCATTAATATTTTATATACCGACGTGATTTTTGTTTAATATTGATGCGTACTCAAATACCTGAAAATTAATGTCACAAATTTTCGAAATTCCCTACCTGAAGAGTTGGAAAGGGAATAAAAGTAACAAAATGTGTTTCCAATTGATCATTGATATACCTTGAACCCAGAGGGCTATTGTCGTGTTTTCCACGTCCAAGAGACACCAGTAAAGTAGTCTAAAATGTAATTCAAGGGTTTTTCGAAATTCTGTCTCTTAGGAAGTGAAAATATCTTAAACGTGTTTTAGATGAATCCTGTATGTATATCGAACCCTTCGAGATATTCAGTTTACTTTTGCTTCAGGTTGGTGTTTAGCAAAGTGGTCGCAAGACGGTTTTAAGATTTCTCATAATTCTAACTCTCAGAGATGAAATGTGATTTTTAATGAATGATCGATTTTGCTTCGACTGAACGGGCTATCATCATGATTTACTTGGATACTTATACAAATATTTGAGATGCGAATTTAAGATTTTTAAAAATTTGTCACCTAAAGGACTGAAAATGCGTGGAATTTGTTTTCTATTAGCCGATGATATTTATCTAACCGGTAGAGATATTGAGATGTTGATCGCGTCAGAAAGATGCTAACATAAGTACCTAAAAAAAGTTATGCAAGTTTGATATATTATAAGATAACTTAATTATTAAGAATTATTAAGCTTGCAAACTTTCAAGGTCGACGATCCGAAAAGCAAGGACGACCAGCGAGAAATAAATTAAACGGAAGTTTCTATCTACAGTTCTATCGAGAACCTCTATGAAACCAGGAAATTAATATTTTATTTTTTAATTAGTTTTCATGAATAATTTCGACGTTATATGGTGCAGCTGTTTATAGCTCCTGTCCATTGCTCCGAAGGTTCTTGGCTCAAATTCCGTTAAAGGCTGTGCAAATCTGCAGTTCTGACACTCAAAATCTGCAAGGCAGATGAAGTTAGTGCAATTTGAATGAAGTCATTCAAAAGTGGTTAAAATGGATTATGCAGTTCACTATCCACTAAAGTACCTCGACAGCCTTATCCTACATATAACCTCTCACTAACCTCAGGGTTGGGGCACCAATAACGTTTATATTTTTGTGAAACATTATCCTGCCAAAACTGCCTAATGGCACTTAACTTCAATTGAAGGTTCTGAAAAACAAATTATTGAGGTCAGCATCTCCAATGGTTGCGCTCGGGGGAAATCAGTCTTCATAGCACGTAAACTACGTACGTATTTCCTTATATTACCCTCTAACATTTAAAAGTCTGTTATTACCCCACAGCGTCAACTTTGCTGTGACTATAAATAAGGCCCAGGCGAAGTCGCTGTTAGTGGCAGGAACCAACTTTTAAGACTGCTTTTCACGTGGACAGCTATAGCTACTTATCCTGCTGCAGAGTTAGCTCAACTAGCAGCTTGGTCATTCTAACACTTGATGACTGAACTTCCTATCTGGTGTGCACAAGGATGTTTTCCAATAAAAATAAATATAATCTGCTATAAGTAACACACGCGTGTACACGCGCGCGTGTATATATATATATATATATATACACACACACACACTTACGGAAAGCGGGGTAATCCGAAACGGTTGCATGCTATACTTTTACAAAATGACAAGAAATGGAATAGTAATCTATCCTAAGTGGTTTCGGAAATACACAGGAAAACCCCAATCAAGATGGCCGTACCCGGGAATCGAACCTGTGTCCCCTCGAATGCCAGTCCAACGTGTTACCGTTGCTCCACTTCGCTAGGGAGTAGCAGTTACGTTTGAATCATTGAACTATGTTACTACTCTTAACTCCGTTATCTGACAAAAATTGTTTCGCAATTCATTTTTCCTTAATAATTTATCGTAAAAAATAATCTCAAAACACGTACATGTATGTGTGTGTATATATAAATGTATAAAGCATATATAAACACACATGTTTATATTCATGTATATTTAGATTATTATTACGATAACTTTGAAGAGTGAAAGTGTCACAGATCATGATGTGCGAAACAATTTTTGTCAACGAGTAATTTAAAATAAATCAAATTAATATGAAAGTCAGTAGGTTCTGTACTATATTAACTTGAGTGTACACTAAATTACTCAGCGTTATTTTTTTAAAATCAAAATTGTATACCAAATCTAAACGCATGTGACAATTTCGTTCTAGTGTGATTTGTTTTAATGATCACTTAAAAATTCATTGAATTTTTTTTATCTTACTCGTAATAAATGGAGTAGTCACATTACAAAATCTTCAGAAGTGTTTAAATAATTAAAAATTAAAAACATAAAAATGCAGTCCTTTTCATTTTCCTTAGTTTCTTTCTTTATTTCGACCATAGTATATCAGATATACAGTAATATTAAAAATTAATACTAAAATGCGTTGGTCTACACATAGGCTTAATTTAAACTTACAACGAAAGTTGCATACATGTATGTATATATATCTGTGTGTGTGTGTGTAACTTTTTACTCGTACTTTATAGAGTTTCCGCGGTAGTAATTTTGCAAATCAAAAATTTACAAAATTTAATTGTATGCATAAATTGTGTGTGTATGTGTGTTTGTGTGTGTGTAACCGATAAACAGTAAATCCCATCAATTAAATATGTACTTGTTAAATTACATGTACACACATATTTTTGCCCGACAGTTTCTGTATTTTATATTAATAAACTAAAATATGCCGAGTAATATGAAAACAATTTATGAACAAATATAATATATATGTTATGTTTACATTTTGTTCTTTGCGTGAAAACTGAACTGAAAAAGTCACAGATTCTATCATATATAAGTAAACGTACAAACGTGGCTAGATTAATTTACTCCACCAAAATTAATTGGTTCATAGCGAGTTTGAGTTATTATTGCTAGGTGAATCAATGTCGTACTTCTCTGGCTCGCAGCACTCGTGTAATCGGCCAGGCACAGCCATGTGAAGAAATTGTTGTGGTGTGATGCTTCTCGGAGCTCTAGCCCATTTTTGCAGCTTACTGCGAGCTCTGATAACATCCCTCGTTACAAGCGAGCTCGTCCTGTTACCACGTAACGCTTCTATTTAGGCTTACCGTGAAAACGAGGGCGGTGCTGAAGGAAATGCGCTGTGTTCGTTTACACGCGTCCGTGAAACGAATAATACCATTAAATGGGCTTACTTTGTGACAGCTGGAAGTGCCTTTGTACCGCTGAAAATGTTTATATTGTTGTAGGTTAGAGAAAAATTAAAAATTCAAATGATTGCTTTAATTAAATGGTTTATAATTCTCGAATTTATTTTTTTAACTCTTGCTCTAACAAAAAAAATTGTTTTGTGTGTTACAAAGTTACCTTTGCTGTCAAAAGGCAATTCCAGTCTACAGTAAGTTATATTAATTTCATAATTACGAAAACCTTTTGGAAAGTAAATTTTATTTTAAATGGATTACGTTTTTCGATAACTTTAGCGCTGTCATGCTGAATATAATTAAAATAATAAAACTTTACAAGCGGTTTGTGTAAGAAATATATTTTATTGACAGATTTTCACCATCCACATAACTACCCGAGTGTTTTAAATCAAGATTGAAATGGCGGGAAAAACGGGATATCTCCGAGAAAACCCGCCGTCCCGAGAAAACCCGCCGTCCAATGACATCGTCCGGCACGATTCCCACATGCGAAAATCCGATGACCGACCCCGCCGGGAATCGAAGCCGGATCGCCTTGGTGGGAGGCGCATGGTCTGACAGTTCGGTCACTGCGGCCCCAGATAGAGCATTAGAGATGTAACTGTTTTCACACGAAAACGAGCGAGTTAACGAGTGAAGAGACTCTGATCAGCGTAGCGTAATATGAGGCCAGTATGGGAGAGCGCAGGAATGAAAGTGCAGGAGGAAACGGGAGATGGCCGAGATCACATGCCTTTGTAAGGCATAGTCCGTGACAACAAATAATAAACTTAATGGTTATAGAATTTTTACTTTTATGTTAACGTCAATGAGTTTGGGGACAATTTGAAAAATGTCGAACTTAGGTAAAATAATAAAAGAAAGTTTAAGATTTTAAATGCGGCTTATCTATATGACATTTATTGATTAAGATTTATTAAACAGTCTAATACAAAAAGTACGGTTCAAAAATCATTCAGGCAACTTTTTGTGTATCTTAACACTTTCTACGCGTGGGCGCATAGATAACGTTGCGGATGTTGCCATTGGCTGGCGGCTTTTCTCGAGATACTCCAATTTGAATTCCTTCGTTGTTGTTTATTCGCCTCATATCACCACTTCCGCTAAAATCCACAGTGTAACGGGGAAATCACATAAGCGCGACAGAGCGACACGACAAAAACGATGCTGTAGTAAAAAAATGTTCGCTTGTTTCGCTGCCACGCGGCAAATATTACAAAAAATATTTATGAAACTAGAGCATTGCCACTACATAATAACCTCTGTACGACAGTTACAGATGTTATAGTATTTCAGTTTTTTTTATTTCTAATATGTTTTAAATACCCAGGGGCATTCCGAAATGTGTAAATAAAGGCATAATTTCTCGTTTGCTTAAAAAGGTTATTGTTTGCTTGTAATAACCAACGGAAATTTTTTTTTAAATGATTAAACGCTATTTGCAACCAACTCACCAAGCTCACCAACATTTGAGCCCAAAGTTAAACTCGGACTCGAATAATGCTGATATAATTTCTGTTCGGAATTACGCATCGCGTCCACCATTTCCGTCGACCTGACGTCACAGAAACCTCGGAGCTGATTGGCTGATATCTTTGGTTTTTTTATGACGAGGCGGTCGTGTCGCTTCTGTCGCACCTATGTGATTCCACCATAACGCTGACCAAACACCCTTATCTCCCCCAAATTCAGCTTGGCGTGTTAACTATATTCTGTTCTGCATAGTTTTAGTACAAAATGACAGTTCTGAAGGAATTATTTCTAAGTGTTGTTAGTGCTTTATGCTACATCTGTCGACGCTTTGACTTCTAAAATGAAACTAACGTGTCAATTTCGCCACATGTACTGTAAATTTTGTCTTGTGTTGTGGCACATATTACAAAATATTTACAACTGTTATACAAAAAATAGGTGGTTCACAATAAAGTGAGCAGTTCTCAACACTTATAATTATTAAAGAAATGTATTTGTTGAAGCTATAGAAGTTAAGTTTTGAGAGTTGTGGAATGTTTACAATATTTTTATTTACATGGAAGTTTTCGTACTTAAAACTGTAAAGAGGAAGGCATAATAGCTCGCAGAAAATTGTGAGCAGTGATCAGTTTATCCTGAACAACCTATAACTGTCAAATTTTTCTCAAGTTACACGAAACGGAGTCTACCAATCTCGTTCTCAGCCCCTTAAGAAACACGCAAGGCATCTATCGTTAACAACTCAAAAAATTTTTTCCTACTTTTAGTTGGTAGTTAAAGACTCTTAGTTCTACTTGTGCGCGCTTCCTGTCGCCTTCTCATAATTGCGATTTCTTAATTCAAAGCCGTGAAGAGACATTTTCCTGTCATTGATCAGCTTTCGCAAAATTTGTTGACTTATAACACACGTATTAGATTTATTTTTCCTCCGTACAAATTGCAGTATGATTTAATTCTGTGTTTTCGTATGGAGTTTTCGTTGTAAACTATTTAATATTAGCTGTTTAACATAACAGCCTTTTTCTTAATGTCGTTTTCAATCGGTTCATTGCATGGAATTATCCCTGACATTTAGGCAAAAAACTAAAGGGTTATTCATCAGACCTACAAGCAATCTGCTTTAGTTAAAATCGCAAACATTGCCATGTCACCCAATATAATAAACTAAAATAAAACGTATGTGATATAAGTGTTCAAATATGTTTATTAAATACGACGTACTTGACGTTCAAATTGTATTGTGCTAAATTACTAAATTACAAACTGAGCATTGCCTAGGTATAGACGGTTCAGTATAAAGTAAACACTTTTGAAACATTAGTTACTTTCTTTATTTTCAGATAATTTAAAGATCCCTACCATTTTTTATGCGAACAAAGTAAGCGATGTTACAATCTAAGTGTGTAGATTTATAACGTACTCAAAAGTTAACGCCTGAAACCAAAGCAAGTAATATTTTTTATCATTACTTTAGATAATATGTTCTTCGAAAGCGCTCACATTATCGCTAACCACATGTAGAAACTATGCAAGAAGCTGCTTGCAGACAGCTTGGACACTGCCTTGATACATTACGTACGTTTCAGAATTATTCCGTTCGACATCACTTTATGTAATTAAGCATAGGCCCCCTATTCCTGAAATTTAAGCAAAAATACCAAATACAGTGAAAATCGCCAGATTTGTCACGTGACCCAGTGCAGTAGACTAAAATGAAAACGTGATCAGTAATTTAGTTAAAAGGTTGGTGATAAGTTTATTAAGTAAGGCTACTACGAAGTCGACAACGTTCAAATCGAACAATACAAAATTACAAACTGCAAACTGCTTAGGTTAAAACTACTGCCTGTAAGACTGCTTGGACACGGCCTAAATATTTCGAACATTTCTAAATTATCCCGCTCGACATCATAAGGGGGAGGTGGGGACTGCCTTAATTCCGTTTCGCTCCACCGGACGCAAATCCAAGCTGGGTACTACTGCCTCGGACCGGGAACGCGGGCAGGAAAGATGGGAAGAGAGGGCGGGAAGATAAAGGACTTGGGCGCTCCCAGCATCCCGGGGAAAACGTGTAAATTGTTCTTCCCCGTCTCGTCTCCTGCTAC
>PNEQ01023323.1:38534-64649 GCA_003012365.1 Medauroidea extradentata
CCCTGCGCGAACCTCTTTTCACTCCCCTTCCTGCCCCCTCCCCTTTTTACAACCCAACTCTTCCCCCTCGCTTCCCCCGCCCGCAAGTCCGACCACTCACCGGAGCTATCAAGTAGATGAGATTAGAATCAAATTTGCCACACCGAGGGGGGAAGGGGTTGGATTCCCCCCAGGGGGAAGCGAAAATTAATTGCCAACAAAACACGTTTAACAAATCAATATTCATCGCCCGAGACATCAGTTCGAGGGTGAGCGTGGACGCCGTGGAAGTTCGCTCGGGTGCTGAAACTAGGGGAATGGCAAACGTAACAAAAAATACTGCAGTCTTAATACGGTAAACCATTATTTTTCCCTGTTAGTCGAAAAACATTTATATATAAGCCAACACCTGTATACGCATGTAAGTATATATACAATTAGCCTCATAGTTATGTGCCTATTAACATTCAGACAAAATAAAAGTCAGATTTTGTGTGTACGTAAAGTTCATGTTTGTTATCTCTTTAATTAAAATCTGATGCGTGGGTATCTGGAAAACTTTTGGCAGAGATAATATAAAATCTAGATTTAAACATGATTTTAAATAATGTGCACTTCAGAATTAGCCCCGCGGCATATAACTATATCTGAAACCACAAAATAAAGTAAATAATAAAAATAATAATAAAGAGGGCTGTGTGTATCTATCATTCACGAAGCCAGATTTCTAGCACTAAATTATAATATATGTTGAAGGGATCGTAGACCAAAGATTTTCGCGTTACAGTTATATTTCTTTGAAATATAGAGTATTATCTAATAACTACTACGAAATAAATAGTTTTAAAGGTTGTAACATGTTATATTCAATCATATTAAAGACCCACCTTGTGGCAGTGGCAAGGGTGGTCCATTTTTGTGCAATTTTTGCACTACTGTTTTGTGGGTAACCATTTTATTTATGGTGATTATGTTATTTTCTTGTTGAAGAAAATATGACTAAGTGTCCCCTGTCTGGTTCTATAAATAATTTTTACTTTACATGCCGTTGTTAATTATGTGACATTTGTAATGCCATGAAAGTTTGTATCATAGTTTTTTCCAAACTGACAATTAATTACTCAAGTCCTCTCTATTAGTTTTAGGTATTATTTAAATTACGCTGTCAATATCAGTTTCAAACAATTGTATTGCTGAGATTTTCTTAACATTTAATTTTTATCGTCTCTTCATATTGCTAAGCTTAGTGATTCGGCCTATCGAATTGTCAAGTGAAACGAACAGACACCAGCATCGAAATCAATGTTAGTCTTTAGTTTTCTTCCTTGTTTTCCTATCATATGTCAGCAACGTAAACTAGTCAAGTTTTCAACTAAACTCGATTCTCTCATCATCATATTTAGATGTTGTGATCCGCCGTTGGGAAAATGTTATTCCTTTGCCTCGTGTTTTCTATTTTGTCGGGCATTTTTTTATTTTTCTGTAATTCTCGGTAATTTACTCATGTTTTAATGTTCGTAATGCGGTTGGTTGGTATTGTTTGACAGGTGCGTTGTGTCTCACTCTTTTACTTTCAGCTTTGGGCTTGCCAAGTAGGAATGACATAATTTCAAAGAAAAGCACGACACGCTAAAATTTAATCATCTTCCATGCACCACGTATTTAGTCCTCTTAATTCTCATCATTTGTTCAACGTTGTAAATGTACCTGTCTGTGCATCTGTAGTTGTGTAGTTATTCACTACGTCTTACAACATTGTGTTCAACGTCTTGTGACTTTGTAAATTGCATGTCTGTATTGTCACTACGAACTTTTACCGGTGTTCTTACGTTTTTGTAATTTCAATCAGATAAAGTATATCGATGTTTACCAATAATATATGTTTATGTGTGTACATATGCATACATTTATACACATCACAAACAGGGATGACTTTGCAACATTCGAAAGAAATATTTTTAGCATTTATGACAGCCTAAAGTAAAGAAATTTATTAGCAAAAATTCCAAGTAATAAATGGCTACAAGAAATTTAATGAGCATTTATTCACATATGACACAAATGTAAAAGTCAAATTTTGTAAAATGTCCCAAAATCATCCCATGTGCCCAATGTCACCCACGCTTACCGTATGTGACCATTGGTAAACAATATCTGAATGAACTAAAAAAAACACTACTTACATAAATCCATAAGTCACTCCTGTAATTTTATATCCATCTAAACATTTCCTTTCTTATAATGGGACCGGGCTTCGTGGGAAACCATAGAAGAATATTATTATGGATGTCAGATGTGGAAGTAATGAAAAACCTAAAATTTATAGAGGTAAGTGTGAGGAAATAAATGATTTTAAAAGAATTATGTTACTAAATGAACTTACTTGGATGTCTGCTTTAGCATTTTCAAGAATTGGGGAAAAATTAAAGGAGAGAAAAATTAAATGAAAGTAAAGTAAATGGAGCGTACACGACATTGAACCCGGAACCCGTCGAAGCTCATATGAAAGTGAGTATTCACCGTCCTGCAGGCAGGTGTACAGTCGACATTGTGGTAGTCTTAAGCGGTTTTCACAACAAAGCGATGTGACGCCTAGCCACGAGGGTGCAGCTTATCGATACAGGGAGAGAAGAAGCCGATGAAGGAGAGGAAGACTTTTTCGGCACGGGCAAGTGTCCATCACGGGAAACTGCCCCAGCACCTCGAGCGTCAGCCAATCAGAGACTTGACGCTAGCGACGGGCGTCGGGACATTGCACGAGGGCTGACATTGGATTTGACGCTCATCGCTGGCAACGGATATATAGAAAATTAAAAGTTGTTTACATTTTAACACTCGTGCAACATTTTTCAGGTTAAAACCTGTACTAATAAAGTTGTTTTAAAAATATAGTTATTTGTGCAAATTAATGTAATCTGTTGAACAAGTCCATTGAAAAGAATTTAATTTATAGTGGTTTTACTTCGTTTTCAGGTAGAAGTTTAACCTCTGCTTTCTGTTTGGAATTTATTTATTTATTTAAATCGATGTGAGCAAAAACAGATAATCATTCTTTTATTTTCTGTTCACGTTTCTTCAGAAAACTTGTACAGTAACTAGTTAATTATATAGGTAATAGATGGCAGCACAAGTTTGTGTCGCCAGCGGCCGGCGATATTTCATCGCTCTACTGTGAACACATGGCAGGAACTCGTCGCTGCCGGCAAGCGTCGGGCGTATCGCGCCGCTGTATTATGAAAACCGCTTTAGCACAGGGGCATGTTCGTACTTCTAGCCTCGCCTGCATTTACGTCATCGATCTTCATTATTATTGGCAGTTGTGTGGCTTGTGGATGGCTCCTTGTGTGACGAAGTGTGAAAGCTAGAGAGGGGGAGGTCGTCAAAATCTTGAATTTTCAGCCTACTTTCCGAAGGAAAATGTGGGATTATGAGATCACCTTCCTGTGTGTGTGTGTGTGTGTGTGTTTCTGTGTGTGTGTGACTTCACTTTTTTGCTTGTCGGTTTACGTATCGGAGGGAAATATTTATCTTAACTAACAAATACACATAAAATCAAGAACATGACTGTCCCAGGTTACGAATCTAAAGTAATGGTAAATAATGTCTATGCAACGGCCATCCATGCGAGTAATTTTTGCGTCATTCCTGCATCATACGAAAACATGTGTGTAGAGAAACCAATACACGTAAAATCTGCACTTCAAGTTCAATTTTATACTCGAGAAAAACGTAACATTGTTTCACAGTAAGGCGTATCGCATAGTCGTAAACAACGAGGTAGCGAGGTGATTTCTGAGCGAGATAGAAGCGGTAGAAAAAAAATGTTTATTTTTCTCAGATATCTCCAACTCAGTTTGCAACTGAAATAAATTGAATATTGCAGATCGGCATTTGATCTGTATGCAACAGACTTTCTTACTTCTCGCAAGGAAAAGCAAGAGAACTTATCGAGGAATAGAAAGGGAGGGGGAAATAAAACAGTTTGCTTCTCCTCGTGATGCCTGCGTTTGTCACAAGGTTTTCATTCTAACAGGACACAGCGAGCAGGAAAAAGCAGGCAGGGGTGGCAGAAGGATGGCAGAAAAAAAAACTTTTTTCCCCTTCTTAAACTCTTTATTTCCCTGCGGGCACTTCTTCTTTATTCTTTATCTCCTCCATTTCACAAACTCTTTGTGAAAAAAAAAAATATAAAAAGTACAGAGAAATAAGGGAAGTCGAAACACAAAGGGAAAATTCTATTCCGAGTACTCGATAGCAGCTGGGGAATGGGAGGGAATACAAAATTAATGTGGCAACGCAAGAATCACGATGGAAAGATATTTTTTTTCATCCGCTGGCCTTTGTGTGTTCGCCTTGCGACCGCGCGTGCAACTGAAGCTGCCCTTGGGGCTTTTACCCATTACATGGCTGCTTCAGTATGTGTTGGCTTCGAAACACATGTTAACAGGGGTTTACCACTGGTAATTACCTTCCATTCCTGCGTCCCAAGCTATGAGGAAAGTTAACTTTGTAGAGTACTAGCGTAGCCATTATTATGAAAGTAGTGGTTATGTAAATTATACGTGTGTGTGTTGAAAATATATTTGAAATAGGGTGAATTATCCAGGGAAATATTAATTAATTCGAACACAATCCATTGGGGAGCACTATTGTTGTTGCAGACGACACAGTGATATACTTATTGCATATACAGGATGTCGTCAAAATGTATGACAATATTTTTGGGAAACGATCTGCACGTCTAGGGGAACAAAACATGTTACTGACCCCGCACCAGTTCTGAGTCCTTGGCGTGTATGTATTTTTCGACCTAAATGTCACGTGTGTTACAGTAACACAGTAGAAAACACATCCTTACCTACGAAGTTTCTAAGGCTAGTATGTGCGTCGTCATGCTACCGTATTCGTATTATTTAAATCTTAATGCTAGATAAATGCATACCCGCCAGGGACTCAGAGCTGGTGTACCAACGTCAGTATATGGACATAAATTCGAAAACACATTTTCTATACAACACTTCGCATACATGATGTAATAGTCATAGCGCGCGGCCTACTGTTTTAACAGTTATGCCTACTGTTAGTGATATAGCGGAGTAGTACACAATGTATGGGACTGCTGTGATGATATCCCATAGCTACACGATCCAGTCCACGCTATGTATTGCGAAATGTAGTGCAGAAACGGTGCGTTTTCAGACCTATATCCACACAAAATGAGGGCCGCGGTGGCCGAATAGTCAGACCATTCGCCTCCCGCCAAGGCGATCCGGGTTCGATTCCCAGCGGAGTCAGTCCCCGGATTTTCGCATGTGGGAATCGTGCCGGGCGATGCCGTAGATCGGCGGATTTTCTCGGGGATCTCCCGTTTCCCTCGCCCTTTCATTCCGGTGCTGCTCCATACTGACATCAGTTCACCCCTCACCAGCGCTGAAGACCTCGATGTTAAGCGTTGACCAAAAATTTTTCACTCACTCACTCCACATAACATTTCTTTTGTTCCTCTACACGTGAAGATTTTTTCCTCCAAAATATTGACATGCAGAAAACATTCTGTGTTAGAGATATTTCATATAGATACAAAATAACCGACACAAATATAAGTATACAAACAGCATCTGTAGAGCTTTCAAAAAAATCAGCAGTCAAAAGGTTTGGAAATAATGAGAAGCGTTTTCGAAAATTCAGTAGGGTAGGGTCAAAATTTCAAGTTTAAGGTTTTAAAAATTTTACCCGAGTGACATTTACCCGTGTTCGAATATTCACCTCGGACTCTTGAACAGTTCCTCACTCTCCCTGCTCTCGAACAAAATGGGCGTATTCAATTTTGTATCTTGGAGTGGGCTATACCTTAAAACATAGGTATGCCCACACCAAGAAGGTGTGTCCGGGGGTCCTCGCACGGAAAATTTTGGATCTTAGGGTAAAAAATTAAAGGAGTTTCCAAACAAAAATAAATAAATAAATATATCCTTTAAGAAATGGTAATATTTTTTTGAGTAATTATGCCTTAAAAGTGAGAAGATTTGTGCTGATGTAAAATAAATTACGCCAATTTTTAAGCTTCTGTTTCTAAATGTTTTCAGCGAGTGATTGTGTTGTTAATGAGGTGCTGTCATTTTATATATAGCTCTAGAAAAAATATGACATAATCTTTTTCAAAATTTTACTTAGCATTTATTTTGTCTTAATCTTTCGAAGCAGTCTCGGGAGGGTACCGTGACCCCTATGCCTCCCCTCCCCCAAAACTGACTCCGCCGCTGTCGAGCTAGGTAAGCGGCGGTTAGCATATGAAAGTTGCCGTTTGGCGCAAAAAAAAAATTGTAAGCCTTAGATACGCATAACTAAAACGAATATATGTATGATTTTTTGTATTCCCGCCATCTTAAAGCTCTAAAAAGCATTATAGGTGTTCTTCAAGCTACCCTACTCTAGCGGGTTAGTTTACGAAAATGCCTTTGTTTATTGCTACAGATGTGACTGTATGCAGTGAGATGCTATACTTACGCATAAGATTCATGTTGAATGTAATGGCGTTATGGTACGGTTACGCAACACGAAGAAAAAGTGCTCTTAATGCTCTCCTATTAGGTACGATTGTGTTACGAACCAGTCCCCTGTTTGCGACTATTCGCCGGATATTTGATAGTAAGAAGCAACAGTAATGTATAAGTTTATAGGTGTTCGGGATAAAGTGAGCACTAAAGAAAGCCCTTCTAAAGTTCTATTTTCAGCCAATTCGTATCTTTCCGCACGTAACGGCTAACTACTGGAAACGTCTAACCTCTTTGGACACGTCACTTGATGTTTGCGCGTGTTAGAATAAATTTGTGCAGTCAATATGAATCCATACGTTTAATAAAAAAACGTTCATTAATATTACAAAATACAATTATGTCTTTTCCGGTTGATTTTTTTTTTTCAGTATTATTATAGGCCTATATAAATGAGAAAATACATGGAACTATCTTGCGTAATTTCGCTGCCAACCATACAATCAGTACGGCAACCATATCAGGGTCATAGAAGAACGTCTGGCAACTTCCTATGTTTTGCCATAGTTGTCGGCGTGCACTTAGTGAAGCTAGTGCTAGTAGTAGGTTGACCCATCGTTTGCGTTGTTATTGATAGGTATTTTGGAGATTCTTGGTTATTTAAATGTATTTAATTTCGCAAATTACTTGTCCTATTCATAAGAAATTCTTTACATTTTGGAACTTCAGAGGCTGTTGGAAGCATCGATATTTTGTGTAACGAATTATTTGAAAGAAAATTATGCCTCATACCTGTCTGGTTCCAATGAACACTCAACACTTCGCAGATTAGAAATATGCTGCCAACATTATATGCTTATGGGAGGATTACATTTTGTTTTGGGTCAACCTACTACTAGCGCTCGAGCTTCATTAAGCGAGTCATGACCCTGAGCATTTTCCTCCCACCAAGGCTGTCCTGGTTTGACTCCCGGCAGAATCGGTCCCCGGACCTTTCCATGTGGGAACCACGCCGGACGATACCGCTTGTCAGCGAGTTATCTAGAGGATCTCCTGTTTCCCCTCCGGCCATTCATTCCAATGCCTCTCCATTGCAGGGCCTCATTCCACGCAATGTCTCAGTGTTCGCAGATGTCTACAAGCGCATAGCAGACGGGTACCCTCTTAATAATAACTGTAATAATAAAAATATATAATCGTCGTTATTTTAACTGTGGTGAAGTTAAGCCATTGTCGCCTTCTCTTGCACTTAACCACGAACAATAGGAATAAATTACACTTAACATTGCATGTATAAAACATTATGGTGATGTTTGTTATGGTAATGTACACGTATGCCAATAGTACTTCTACCATTATAATAGAGACAAAACTGGAAATGCTAAATAACAGTGCGCACCTAAGAACAAATATAAAACAGTAGGAACAATAAGTTTACGTCTCCATGATGAAGTAAACTACATCTAACATAAACTATATTGAAATATGTGTATATACATGTATAAGTGTATATATATATATATATATATATATATATATATATATATATATATAAATACACGTAGCCTATAGGCTACAAAAATTTTCTTTATTTGTCTTTAGGCAAACCAAAACATACAGGACATATCAGGTAATTTGTGTGGATACGGACTATACCAAGTCAATCTGACAAAAACTAAACAGAAAATACTTTTTGATAAAACGTCAAAAAGTCCTTACTTTTAAAAAATCTTCATTAAATGTCTAAAATAATAACGAAATAGAATAAAATGGAAATATTATCCGTTAATATGAACTGCGTCACATGAAACTGTGTCCAAAACTAAGAGTAAAGTACTCGTTGATAAATTGTCGTCAGACCCTTTGTTTACGAGGAGAAAGATAAATTTCGAAAATGCCATCATACATTCCCGTTCACTGGTAATTTGGACCTATCTCATAAACTAGGAGCCTGACGACTTTTTGCTCAAAAACATTTTTTTTCTTAATTTTGGTGCTGTCCGTATCTATGAACAACGTTACCCCACATTTCGTCTTCCATGATTTTTTGGAAATTAAGCGTAAATTTTCTCGTAAACTAAAGGCCCGGCGTATATTTAGCTAAGAATATTTTCCGCTAAGTTATGGTCACTAATTCACGTGGTGCAATCCACAACCGCGAAACACCTGGCGTTCTGTATACGTTACTCCGGCGTGGAGTTAATAAAGTATAAAGAAAGCCAGCGGTATAGGCTTACAGCTCAGAAATTTCTGTGAACTTATTTGTAATAAATTTGGTGCAGCCACAGAGCGAGGTGGGGGAGAGGTAAGTCATTAATCTCGCATTCAGGAGAGTCCGGGTTTGATCCCCGACTGCGGCGATCACGATTTCGGATTTCCGTTGATTTCCAAAATCTCTCCAGGCAAACGTTGGGACGGTTCCTTGATTTAGTCCTGTCCAACTCTTACCCCCTTTTCCACACCGTGTACCCGAGGACTATGTGCTGTGAGAGGGTACATGAAACCTATATATATATATATATATATATATATATATATATATATATATATATATATATATGGCGACACCGATGTCGGCTCCTGAAAATCCCCCGCTGGGCTAACTCGTCACCAAGTATCTGGCCGGATGTACGGACGTGGTGTTCATCTCAAGTAATCCTATTCCGGCGACTCTTCTCACTTAAAGCACTCTTGGTGCGTAGGCCGTCTCCGGATTATTCCCAAGACGGGGAACGTTTCATTGTGTTCTGTTCAGGTGTGACGCAGTATCCCCGTGTCAACCCAGCAGGTGTTCGTGTATCCAGCAGGTGTCCGATATACGAACTACACACTACGAATAGTCGCCATGTTCCTGTTGGCACGTGTGATTAACTCAACGTTCGTATGACACGTTTTACTGAATTAAAATTTTGACATATTTGTAATTTAGTGTTTAATTTTTAGGTTGTAATAAAACTTGCCAGACAAGTAATAATTAACAGAGCAAAAGTCTAATTTACTAAAACAAACTACATGCATATATAGTAAACTTTTTAAGGGAGTTCAAGTGGAGAAAATTTTTGATTTTATATTTGTATGAAGTAGTTTTAGTTTTGTAGACTTTACTAAATAAGACATTTTTTCTCTTACAAAAAAATTCTGTCAATTAGCTTTCCCATAATGGCATTTCAAAGTCAAAATTTTAATGATTTCCGTTTTTATAAGTCTCAAAACCAATTGACATAACGAAATGAAACAAAATCACTTTGAAGCTACATTTCGTGGGCTACTGTTTGACAAACATAAAAATCCATGGCAAACATTTTTAGTTTTCTAAAGTAGCCAGAAATTTAAATTTTCAGCAATTACAGACTTTAAATTTTTATATGTGTGAAGTAGTGGCCCGTTACGTATAGTCATTTCCACGTGTTAATTGGTTTCTAACGCTTGTTTAACAATGAACGATAGCAAATTTTGACTTTGAAATTCCAGTAATAGGAAACCTGGCCAAGCAATTTTTTTTGTAAGCGGAAACGTACACCCAACAAACGTCTACAAAACTAATAATTCATACAGTGTAGAAATATGATTTTTCTCCATTTGCAGACCCTTAGTGTAACCGTATAAAAGTGATAAATTCTTAATTCCCCTTCAAAAGGAAATATTAAACTATGTATCTACAAGCTGTTCCGGAATTAGTGGTCGCAAATCACTTAGATGGTAGAGAACGCAAGAAGAAACGTTATCTGTTGGTGAGCATTTGTCCGAAATTGACACCTTGAAAAGTTGCAGGAATAAACACAAGCACACAAAAAAAAAAAAAAAAAACTCCAATGCGAAATTCTAGTAGCTGAACGGATAAGCCAACGCAGCCGGTGTGAAAACATGTGTACTGCGGGATGCTGGTGTTTAGGCGCACGTGGAGGTGAGCCGTATTTTATAGTCACAGCGCGGACAATGAACGAATTGAAGTACACGCCCCCTGACGTCACACCACAGGGGAAATACTGTGGGAAACAAAGCTTGTTTACAAACATGCTGATTTGTTAGTTGGTAGTTGCAGAAAGCAAAAATGTTGCGCATTCATAGATTTGCATGTATGGGTAAAAAATATTAGTTTCAATTTCATGGTTAAGATACGCAAATACATAAGATTAATGTTTACCTGAAAAAGCGGCTAATTCCAAACAAATAATCAATTTTACTGACGTACATCTCATCCGGGACATGTGAGGCCAAACAGCTAAATGAAGGTTATGTTCGGCTGCGGTATCCATGGAGATAGGAATTGTTTCCCACACCTGACTGAAACTCCGCCTCTTTTCAAGTCGTCCATTGTAAACCGCTACAGTACAGCTATTTTCAGGTAAATAAATGAATAACACAGAGAAATCAGCCTACAAGGCTGAACGGCGTCTATGCTGAATAGCAGTTAAAACTATTTAAAACACGTGTAACGAAGATTAAATTTAAAAATCTTGTAGTAATACAACAGTTGTAGTTAATTACACAAAAATTATCTGCGTCGTAAATAAAACCCTCAGGTTACTAAGTTAAGGGTGTTGGTCCCCTGAATATTAATTTTATATTTGTGCCAAACACTGGTCTACTATTACACACCTGATAACATGTCATTTTTACAAATAAAAAATGAAGCCCCATAATTTTTGTATAATCACTCATAAATGTTTCAAAATGGCCGATGCGGTACAGCAAAAGTTAAAAAAAAAAAAAAAATTAACTTAAAATATCAAAATTAGAGGAACTGTAAGTAAGTGTATCAGTGCATTTCATGACGTGTTTGAAATAGTTAGTTTTGAATAATTCAGTAACAGCCACAACTAAAAAATTATGAAAAAAGTTTCTCATCTTCATCCATTAAAAAAACGAAAATGTTCTCGTTTGTAATCTCAAACGTGTCTTGACGTAGTGCATTGTGTTAAGTACTAACGTAAATTATATAGTTTCTACAAATTTATTACATGTTTTAAAATATAGGCTATATCGCAAGGGTCAACTTGTAACTTTAATGAGTGATTAGGCCAAAACTATGGTGTCATTATTTTTTGGGAGAAAATGACATGTTTTCTGATGTGTAAAAGTAGATAAATGTTTAGCACAAAAATAAAATAATGATTTTTGATATACCAATGTTATTAATCATCACGTATTTGTGTATTAGTTTGTTCTGTGCTCATGGGGTTACCCCTCCTTTAAAGTAGTAGTGCATTTTTGTTTCGTAAGTTACGAACTAGGATTAGTTTACTGCGTTCCGCGAATCCACAGTGCCTGGAGTTAAAAAATATTTCTTTACGCTTTTGGAGTGTAGGTGTTTCACCGAACTAAACTGAACTTACTCTTCTTGCGAAGGAAAAAAATATTCATGACTGAAATTAAGTTTGAAGACGAAATTGTATATTGGTTTACAGACGTCCCTTGCGTCAGAACAGAATATTTTAGAAAGTTTATCGAACAGCTTCCGCAAAAAAAGGTATTTGCTATTTGTTTTTCAGTTTGATATTATTAAAAGAAGACTTACGCAGACTGCAATTCCTGCGATAATTTTTGTGCTGTCAGCAAATTAACAAGTAAGCTTATCAGTTTATCACTTTAATCATTGTATTACACCGTATATAACAATGAATTCTGTAATATGGGTGACATGAAGCGGTGTTTATCAATTTTTTTAAGCCCCTGTCTGGACGTAAAGTATGAGAACCGAGAAGACACATTCAACAGTTACGAGCAGCATCTCTAGTTAGCCGTAATGTGGTACTATTTAGCGCTCGTTGTCTGGCCAGTTCGATCTCATATGTTATAAGGTTTCATAGTCATAAACGGCACAGCAGCGTAAGCTCCATTCTTAAGGGGCCCGCCTCGTTGCCATAAAATCACACTGTAGCGTGTTTGAAGAAAAAGTTTTACACCGAAACTAATATACGTGTGTTCACGCCGTTTCTCTACGAAAAGAACACACACTTCAGACGACTGCCCTTAAGTACTTTGAAGACAACACACGTATCAGAAATCCCCTTTTAGGGCACATCAAAATGGGTTAAAACGGGGTTTTCAGGCTGCTATCGCGGAAAATATACTAGCCGAATACATGTGAAACCACTTAAGGGCAGTGCATTGGACTTTAGTAAAGTGATTTCGTAAATAAAACAATAGGGTCATCACTTAAAGTCCCATAGGAAATTTGTTTTTTCGCAAAGACTGCACGCCTTAAGCGTAGAGGCGACGCACCGTTGTATGGCCCATATGACGTCGCCCTTAGCACCATACCTCACTCACACAAACACATGTGCCACGAGGCGGGTCCCTTAAGGGGCCTCCCTAGATAGACTGCGTTTGTGTGCGTGAGGCAGGAGCGGTAAGAGTGAAACTAACCGACGTGTGTAATGCATTATAGCCTCTCGGTGCAAGCTACTCAGATGCCGTGTGGTGCTATACTATTATCCTTTTTATTATGGGACTTCAAGCGGTGACAATATTACCTTATTTGTAGGTAAGCATATTTCAAAGTCTAAAGCTTGTTTCTTTAGTTGTGTTATTCGAATCCGATTGTTACTTTTCAAGATACAACAGCTTGGAAAAGCCATTTTTGGTCATTTTGAGGGGCCCGGAAACGAAGTTGCTAACAAACGTGCCGATGTTTAAAACTAAAGTGACATTGTTTGAAGTGTGTATTCTTTTCGTATATATACTAATATAATGCGTGTTAAATAGTTCCGTTGAAAAAATTATAGTCGTAACTCGCTGCAACGCATTTGAAGCGCAGATTGGCAGGCCCCGTATGGTTCGGTTCCAAACGCCGTATAGGATCATATTATTTTTCACTTTCTTTAATTTCTGGTAAGAAAAATGTTTCATCTGTGATCATGCAGAAAATTCTATTTACCTTTTGCAAAGTACGGACTTTACTATCTACCTGTTAGCATATACTTAAGTAACAATCTGTGTAACATATTATATCCACAATTTACTGGATTGATTGCGACCTAGTTGTACATTACCAGCTCAATTGCAAAGTATTTATTGTAGTGCAATGAAACAATAATTTGTTTCACGATCGCATATTTAACAGAGTTAAACATAATTTAAAAAAATACAGCGAAAAGCAATAAATTTCAATGTGAGGATCAATACCGAATCTTAAAAATTATCAATTGTTACGCGCCCTGAAGGGCAGTACACACTTTTAGGGACGGATCCAGCTGTAGGTTTTTTTAAAGGGGGTTGGCATTTCTTAAAAAGTATCTATGCTCACATCCTGAGTCAGAGAAGTGAGGTCAGGGGGCTCTCTTCCGGAAAAGGTTCGTTTTTAAGGTTCTAGCATTTCCTAAACAAGAAATTGAATATGCCACTTTAAAAAAATCTTAATATTTTAAGAATAAACTATACATAAAAGGTTCAGAGGGGCCCTGGTCCCCTGCTTCGCCCCCTTCCCCCTGGTTTCGCTCCAGCACACTTCCTTCAGCAGTCGTGAAGATATATTTACCACTGAAGACAGTCAGTAAGCCGGACTACAGATATCAGAATCAGTGTTGCAAAATAACGACGATTGGGGGGGGGATATCCATACGTGACATGATCTAACTAAGATTTTCTCCTTTTCACTCAGAAATAAAAATGTTCTAGTTATTCTCGGTAGTAAATTGATAAAAGTTTATTGTGCAACGATGAAACATGTATGTAATGTGATTATTGCACACATTTGTCGGTTTGTAATAATCTACGCAAACACTGCAACATGTAAACTGTGCCATTATAACTGCTGAACGTTGGACTCGTAGATTGTGAGGTTGTAACCATCATTTAAAATATATAGTAGTTTTAGGACTGTATTGTGTTTGATATTTTTTTGACTCAGATAAATACCATAAATGAGGTACGCACACTTCTTACGGTGTTTTTGATAACATTGTAGGACACTTCAGCCTGTTCACTCCACACTTAAGGTCGTGCTCTCATATTTCTACTATATATATATTTGCGATCATTTGAAGAGTCCACTGCAAAAATGAAGGATGTCACTCTTTCGCCCAAAATGAGTTATAAATAGAAATACAAAGCACTATGGGTGTAGAATCTTCCACCAGAATTTCATAGCATAAACGCTAACTGCCAATGAGTAACAGCAGTTTTCATTTCAACGTACACTGTTTCAGTATAGCGTTTTCGAACTTTGTAATTGCTCTCCTGAAAAATTCATTCCTAGTGACATCCATCATTTTTGCAGTGGACTCTTCATTTATTTTAGGCTTAAACGAGAGCAGATATTAAAAATATATTAGGCAGTTTTCTTTTGAAATGGTTTTCACCATGTTAACTGAATTTTTTCAAGTCATGAAAATATAATTATGATTTTCGCTAACTATGTAATTAACGAAATTCCTTGTTAATTGACTTTTAGTCGAAACCGAATAATATCTTATCTTGAAAAAACTAGCTGTCACGACAAAAACTATTTTAATCAAAACTGTCAAAAAGATATTTGATATCTGCTTTTGTATAAGCTTAAAAAAATATCGCAAGAACATTAGAAACAAGAGCATGGCCTTAAAAAGGATACGCAATTTGTCGTTTTTCGGTTGCATGCAAGATAGAAACAGAAACACAAATTGGTTTTGACTATGCAAGGCTTCTGTTCGTAGTCTACTCTAAAAAAAAAAAACAATATGAGGCTAAATTAACGTGCGTAAAGGTGCCAAATACGAACGTAAACGACTTGCGTATGTTGATGCATGAAAATTAAAACCATCTCTAAACGATTCTAGTTATAATACAAGAGCTTGCATACTCGCTACTTGCATACATGTCGGCCAGTAACATAGTGCAAGTCGGCTTGAACAAGCAAGTACAAACCTTCCTTTTTCAAAAACATAACCGTGTGTGCTCGGCTTTAGACTTAGGGCCGAAACTATAGACCTCTTTCAAATGACAACTAACTGCTCACCAATGCTTTCTCTATGGGGATAGCAGTTGGTTGTCATTCGAAAGCCGTTTATAGATACGGCCATTGGTCTCCGTAAGTGCGGGTAAATTCCTGCGTGATATGGGTGTACTGTCATGTGTTCGTGCGGCGACATAGCGACCCGAACACCTGAAATGTTTTGTTTCGCTCGCGTTTTGTTTGCAGGTCTCGGGGAGTATGGGGGTGCTTCCGTGGTAAAGTTGATTTACGAGCTAATTAATTCCGGGGACATTCGATACGAGCTCTGGGAAGGGGAGGAGTGCGGCCCTGGGATCAAGAGGGCAAAAGGCTCGAAACACGGTGATTAATTCCGACTCGGCGTGTCTCCCAATGTTCGAGAGTTATTGCTTTAATAACCATTTTTGATGTCGCTCGCATACTCTGGGTGAGGCTAGGCGAGATGTTCTCCTGTACACCGCCCCAATATTTGGGCAACTGCGAATTTGCCTACAATTTATTGCACAATTACGTCTGACATTGATTGCAGTATAAATCAAATAAGATATATAATTTGCAATTATCCAATTTTTTTTCAGGATTCTTCGGTTGAAGCAGTCAGAAATTTAACAACATATACGTATGATTATTTACAAATCATTGATCGTACGAAATTCTAAATTAAACAGAGTTATTCATTTCTAAGTTACTGAATTAAGAGGCCGCTGCCTGACTGGCGCTCGAACTGCGCGCAGTGTGTTCAAATTTATGTTTTTTTTTTTTTTTTTTTTTTCACTCAGAGACCTGTAAACGTGCGTCCACAATGCTTCTCTGCGAAAAGAAAATACACTTCCGGCTACTAGTGAGTATGACTTTTAAGAACCTTCGTGCGTTAGAAGTATTATTTTAAAGTCCACGAATTTTATTTAAAAAATGTTTTTTTTACAGGCGGTTATTTCTCAATATATAATTACAGTACTTGTTCGAAATTGATATCTACGATATTACATTAGACTCTGCTACAATGACGGGTTCAAAAGAATGGCAAGGTCACCGCTTGAAGTCTCACAGTTAAAACGTTACAGCGGAAACACTAGGCGATATCACAATGCGTGTGCCAATTTTAATGCAGAGCAGAGATCCATCACCGAACAATTATTCATCGTTATAGAAAAAGTAGAGTAAAGATGGCGTCCACTATACAGCTGCATACGAAACTAGTTTAATTTTTAAACTCAAGCTTTCAAATTATAAAATCAAAAACAATTAATAATTCTCCTAGTAATTCTGTAGAAAATTATGCTTCAAAGTTTTATAAAAAATGTCAGATATTATTTAAAGAAAAAGTAGTTGACGTTTGATTTTTACGAATTAAAAATTCTGAAATTTGAGTTGTTAAGCAATGCTATGTTTACATTTGTAATAACCGCAAAAATGCTATTTTCCTATCAAATAAATTCTTTCACCCAACGCCTTTTTAATCGGCTGCAGGTGATGGCATTATAACGTTTCAACATACTTCGACCAAAAACTGGCGATACGTGGTTAACGTTTATTCGTCAAAAGTCATCAAAATATTTCTGTTGGCGTCGTATTGAAAGCACACACACACACACACGCACACGCAAGATCTCTCACAAACACGTGCACACAGAGAAAGAGAGGAGTATAGAGAAAGAGGAGTATAGAGAAATATACATGTTGAGATGGGCGCGGCAATTTTAATTAAAATTCAATCAATATTTAATAACGCAGTTTCTTCTACGCGTTTCCGCAATTTCATCTGACCGATGTGACGGGAGATTAGCCAGCTAAACTACTTTTAAGTGAAACGTCAGAGCGCCACATATACACACACGCACGCAAACATCCCCGACATAATCATGACTAATACTGGGATTCAATTAACAAGAACATATGCTCGGAAAATAAATATTATTGAGTTTTTGCGAAACATCATTTCAGACTATAAACTGTATTCTTTAGAGTTCAATGATTTAAGACTTAATTATAAATTATTTTTTAAAGCAGCTTCAGTTTTTTAATAACTCCTATTTCCTGTAATTGATTTACTCTTATTTTTTCGTGCAAAATACCATATGCCTCAAAAGTCAATGAAAGTGCTAAACAAACTCTTCACAAATATTTTGAGTATATTAACAGTTTCCTTTATTATTTTGTATTCACTTTTATACTGTAATGAGAAAATCCCAATAATAGAAGGATGCGTCATTGTAAGGAATTATAAAAGAAGAGTCTTAAAAATTTGGAGGTACGAAAAACTAACTAAATAAAATAATTAAGGTAGCTTAAAAGAGCCACCGAGGGACACTTTTTATTATAGGTTTCATTAACTACGTACGAATAGTCACGGGCCGCGGTGGTCGAGATGTCATACCTCTCACCTCCCACCGGGTTCGATTCCTAGCGGGGTCGGTCCCGGGATTTTCATGTGTGGGAATCGTGCCGGACGATGCCGTTGGTCGGCTGGTTTTCTCGGGGATCTTCCGTTTCCTCCGCCCTTTCATTCCAGCGCCGCTCCATGCTCACATCATGTCATCATCCTTCACCAGCGCTGAAGGCCTCGTTGTTAAGGGCTGTCCAAAATCTCTCTCACTCTCTCATGAATAGTCACTCCGTAACAAACCGTTGACAGTACATGACCATTGAAGCGCTGGATAGTTGTGACAAGTAAAATGAAGGTAAATTCTAAAACAGGTTAGGAAGATAACCTAATTTCTTACCTACGAGTTTGGTTAGGGACAATTTCTGCCACTAGGTGCACTGGAAACTGTAAAGGGTTAAATCAAATGAGAGTTCGTAATGCAGTTAGTGTTAGCTAGGCTATGAAGAAACAAATAACTGGATTCATTTTTATAACAATAAAATAAATTTTAGATTTTTAATACTATTCACCAAAATATCACTTCCATAACCTAGAAAACTCTCTAAGTCGGAAATCACACCTCTCCCTTTCCGAAACCAGCTCATCTAGCTGTAAACATTGCCCTGTGCGAAAAATAACATTGAACTTCTAACGTATATTATAAATTATCTTAGTAAAGCTGATGGCTGACTATGTTCATATAACTACTTTCATCTTTTTGCTAATCCAGCAGACATAAATCGCGATGGTACAGCACTATGAGATAAATTACATTTTATGTAAGGATGGATTTAAAAAATGCTAGATGATAATAATAATACTGTCTCAATCGCAAATGAAATATGTATTTAAAGCATTTCTGAAAAAATATCTTGAAACATAAACGCATCATTGAAAACGTTATTTAAGTATGATCACAAAAATTTAATAACTTTATCACTCCCTTCGTCTGCTTGCATTCCTAAACCACCTGTCTCAGTGACAGCATAGAGGAAGTTTCACAAAAATTAATGACTGAACTCAAAAAGAAAACCAACGTCCAAAGATGTCTGTCTCAGATGTATGAATAAATACCGTAATTTGCTATTTAACCGAGTTTTTCACGCTGGATTCAAGTTCAGACTGAAGTGGATACAAGTAAAATATCAATCCTTAACGTGTTATTTGCTAGAGCTAAAAGTATAAAATAATTTAGGACTGAAAGTTTTTAAATAATGGCTTCATCGTTTATTTATTAGGTTTTTTTTAGTTATCTATAAACAATTGAGTGAGTCACATCCGTTAAATCATTTTCGTCACCATTTTTAAACAGCATTCTGGAATTTTCATATTCATGTCGCTTCCTCCGCTACGATTAATGTACTGTGTCGAACAAATGTCAGTCAAGCAGACTTGCGCTCGCATTGGTTTTTACAATTTTTTTTTTCAGACGAAGGGAATCGGCTGTAGTTGCTATATTGCTGTTAGAACCGAAGGATATTTTGCTTGCACACGATTTCACTTTACCAATCTCTACTATTATTCGACTGTATTAACGTATGCCGTATCGCTTTTACGGGGAGTCAAATTTCTCTTACTGCGTGCTGTTTAACACGTATTTACTAACTCGTTTATTGTCAGTTTGTTTGCTGTCCGGTAACAATGAACAATGTATTTACATAGTGTTTTAACACTCGTTTACTTGTCTGTACGTATATTCAACAAAAATTTTGGAATCTGTTTTAAACTAACTTTCCGATGAGTTAGAAGCCTGAAACATTAAACATTGCTCAGAAATGTATGACAATGCAATATAATAAAAAATTTAAAAATTAATTATTTACATAAAAATATCAAAATACAAAAATCAATATACCGCGTTAATCTAACTTTCGATCAGCTAGATACTTAAAACTTAAAACATAGGTCAGAAATAGGAGGAAATAAATTTATTCAATAATTAAACAAATAATTTTTATAATACTTTTTACGACACATTACTGCAACATTTCACTTCCACACACACACACACACACACACACACACACACACAAGACTAAAAAGGAGAAAATGATACCAATAAGTTGAATTTAATATACCAACAAGTTTTATAACGGATTATAAAGTTAAAAATAATTTCTCCTATGTAAATATTTCAAAAGTTAAAACGAAAAATGAGTGTAGAGAGTAGCTGTCGTTGACGAAGAGACACACAACAGTTCATATTATTTGCCGTGCAATACAAATTGTTAGTGACGTAGGTGAACAATTCATGCAGAAATTTCCACTTATTTGACAGTTTACTGGGACAATATCGGAATGGTCACTTGTGCACCTCTGCGATTCTTGTGACTTAAGCTGTTCTTGCGTGATCTAGCAAAAGAAGCCTATGCATGAAAAATATAGTAAATGCGTTACGGCTCTCTGATATTCAAAATTAACTAATGATTAAAAGTTCAGTTTAAAATTATGTTCTTGCTTGTGTATCTCGAAAAACGTTTGTACCATGATGTTTTGATTTTACCTGTAATGCTCCAACACCGATTACTAATAAAAATATGTGCAATTAATTTAAACCAATTTTGGCCACAACCCCTTCCCTTATGAACACCTCGAACTGTGAAAACAACGGTATATCATGAATATTTCTTAGCTGGCCGACACGATCGACTGTATTCAAGCAAGAATTTCAAACAATTACTATATAATTGTATATATTATTTTTCGAAATATCACAACCAAGAGTTATTTAATGAATTTACGCTGAGGTTAAGTTTTTCATTACAGAAAAAAAAATTACATAGTTCTAGACAAACGAACGTAAAACTTTCCGAAGAATTGTAATATCATCATAGTTTTTTACCTCTGTAAGGAAAAAAGTTATGAAATATGTAAACAAATAAAATAGGCTGCATATTACACGATTTTAATTGTAAATGCAAGAACAGTTATTTGGTGCGAAGCAGTCCTGTTCTCTGCTCCACTTAAATCGTTATTGAATACTGCAAACGATAATTAAAACGTAACGTTATTACGTTATATCAGTTCCCAAATCTCATCACTCAACAACCACAGTTGAAATGTGAGCTGGCAACATCAGTGCAATACAGTAAACACTTTATCTTCTGTCAAAGTTATCTAGATTTACTGGGATACGTTTGTAAACGTATTTCTCCTTCCATTAATTTTAGGTTATTCCTACGCTTGAATTATCCAGCAAAAATCAAAACAAGAGCTATATATGGATGATATAAAGCTTTTGTTGGTTACCTTCCATGAAATAACCATTGATATTTTAGATGTAATTTACGTGAAACGGAAATTACATTATACGACGCAAGCAAACTTTTAAATAATATTCTAACATTCAAACAAGAATAAATTAAATTTTTGCAATCAGTTTCGTCCAATATTTCTCAGTAAACTAATGAATTTTGCAGTAAATGAAGTACCTTCGACTCGCGTTTTCTGTATTGTGACCTTTTATAAGTAGTTCGAAAGTAATTTTCTATTATTTGTTGTCACGGTTCGTCATTCATAAAATTCCTTATCGTAACATCTTAGACGCATATATTAAACTAAAATTATTGTTCTTTTTCAGAACCACGAAAAAGTCATCACATCCAATTAATAACGAGTTTTTCATGATATGTTTGTCACGCTTGTTCAGTACAAGACAGGTTTCCTACTTTTGTGACTTTCAGTTAAGTCTGCAGTAATTAACACGTAAAAAAATATTTTATCGTATAACACATTTAAACATGGATGGTTACATTATTATCGTATTCCAGTAATTGCTCGCTTGTACATTGGCCACAATCCAATTCGTTGTCACACATACGAGGAAACGCAAGGTGGCGAAAACGTATTGCAGAGCAGTTAAAATCCCCAGTGAAGGAACTTTACTATAATATAACTTGAAGCTACTCGCCCATAGGGCTTATCACGAGCAAGTCAACGTTATCACGCTGCAGCTAGTAAAAAAAACTTTTATGGACACTGGAAGAGGAGCGCACGATTTTAAATTAAAAACACTATGTTATGCAAATTTGAAATTTAGTATAATGTTTGTCCCGCCACTCAGAAAACACCTGTATTAATGAAGGGTTCAGAAAGGCGTGACTTGTTTTCAGTGAGATATCCAGTTACTAAAATAGACGTTATGCTCATTGGATGTATTTGCATAGAAATATCATACGATTCCTTAATAAAGTAAAAAAAAACTATAATTTCATATTATTGCTGACCCTTAAATGATTCGGAGGACCGCTAAAGACAACAAAGTAGGTAGTTTCAAATAGCAAACTTTAAAACAGAAAAGGTATGTACAACTATTTATTTTATTTTTTTGTATACTTATGTGACATTTTCAAAAGATAAGTCCAAATCTTAAATTAGGCTAAACATAAATTCAATTTCAGGATTGATGTACGTCATTTTGTGGATTTGGTCTTGTGTTTTTGTTGAACTTGGTTTTATCTTTGCTAACGTTTTACTATCTATTTTTAAAATTAGTGGTCCCTCGATGCATTTAAGGGTCAACAGTAATATGAAATCAAAATGTTTGGCTTTTTAATAAATTAATTCATGTCTGTTTTCTATTTAAGTCTTATTTGTAGCTTTATAAAGTTAAATACTAGTAAAATGATTGTTAATATCAAATTAAATAATATTTGCTGTTTATTGACTTTTTAAAGTGTTGAAGTATTTGTTATTTAAAAAAAAACATAGAAATCGTTTGAGAGCTACAAACTTGCAAACACACCGACAAACATGGCCATCAAACTATAACACTGATCCTTTTTGGTCAGGTGTTAGAAAGCTTTCCTCTCTGTTTATGTTCTATAGACTCAAATATTTTTTAATGCTAGGCAAGTAGAAGCAAACACTATCGGAAATTGTATCCTAACGAATTTGTGTGGTCGTAACTATGACATCTCATCACAACACTAACATAATAATACAGTTTTAAAAAAATAGATCTTAATCAAATTTACCAAAATGTTTATAAAATGTTACATATAATTTTTTAACATTGGGCTTTTGCATCCATGGAAGAATTTATAGGTTTATGTAATTTTAATTATATTGTTAATAATGATTCCAAAATTATTCTTTATCTGAAAAACATTATTCAAATCCGAAAATATCACTAATTTCACATGGTCTTTAACCTAAAAGTTATATGCAACATCTTCTTGCACATAGTGGTGATCAAGTTATAATTTTTTCTTTTAAATATGGTTTTCGATATTTTTTTTGCCGGCTACGTAGACAAAGGTCGGAGGTTTTGCCCTACAATAATTTTACTTGCTGCTTTTACTACAGAAAAATTAAATTAGCCTAAGATTCGTTATGAGCCCAGTAAAACTCATTTCCATGTAAACCTTTATCCACTTTAATCAAATTGGCAAGTTAAAATTACTTTGGGAATATGGAACAAACTTCCAGACATAAAGGCAATGTCAACAACACAAAGTAAAGTTGTTGTGTTTAGTAATTTTTTAATACAGCTACAGCTGTATATTCACATTTATTTATGTAACACTTAATACTCGTTATAAATTTAACGTACTATCTAGAAAACCAACCCTCCTTCTAGGAATTGATAATGCCAAATAAAATTAAATAATATTCTACAATCAAAATACATTTATGTTATCTTGTTTAGCAGATCCCTCTAAATTAATGTGAAATAAAATTATATTATTTTCTACATATACACACGCCTTCATTTTTGCAGTTAAAAACTACAGTAGCGGCAATATTTCCTACAGCTATTTTGGGGCGCAGGGTGATAACGTGGAACAATAAAAGCCGCCAAAATCTACTGAATTCTTTGAAATTAAAGTAAATCAATAAACTTACAGATTAAAACACGAAATGTTTTTCATCAGGGACTTTATTTTAAACTAAGATTATTTAATCAAAATGCAACGTCCCTACAATCCCACACTCATGACCGTCCTTGACTAAATCGTCTTTCTATTGGCACAAATATTAAATGTTTTATTTGCTATCCATGTTTGTATGTTGGTAATAACTTACTAACGGACTTATACTTCAACATTTAAAAATTTATTTCCGTACCTTTATAATCAAACACTTATATACAATATCACCAATAGTTTTTATACGGTTGGTTTCGTGGCTTGAACAGCCATTGGGCCATCATGCATTGCAATTGAAGGAAAAAAGAATACTGTGCTACTGAAAGCAGAGAACGCATTGGGCTTGGTTCTTGTTTCAGATCTGAAGTAGCTGTGTGTTAGCATTGTTTCTCGAGTGCACACTACCTCTTACCCCTTATTCTAACCACCCCTTCGAGTCCCTCTTTCTGCCAAGCCCCCTTGACTCTGTGCCGCCCCTTATCATCTTGCCTTCACCTTCCCTTTATCACCCTTCTTTCCGCCTTCATGCTGTACCAAGGAGCAAGTCAATATTTGCTTTTCTAAGATCAACGCGAGCGCACGCTTGCCTTACAAGAGCCAAGTAGCGAAGACTCTTGCCTTGTAACTTACCACGTCTCCTGCATCTTCTCTCTCTCTCACACACTCTCCTGCTTTCTCTAACCTCCCGCCCCTCCACCTCAACGCCAATGTCTCGAGGGTTAATTAATTTTCTCGTGTGTACGGACGTCCCAGGCAAACGAAAAAGGATGCGCAAAAGGACGTTGGGGAGAGATATTTAATTTCAACGTATAAACGCCTGAGATGCAACCTTAACCCCTCTCTCCCTTTACATCGGAGGCCTTTCCCTTCGATATTTTGCCTCCTACGAATATTCTTCCCTTATTTAGCCGCTCCCCACTTTCGCCCTTGCTTCGCGGCAGGTCTGTCGCGGAAGGAAAGTCGACTGGCCCAACATCCCGAGAAGTCAACAAGGGTAGCGAAGAGCAGAGGCGATGTTATGAAATACGTTATACGCATCGACGGATGAGCAGGGGGTTGGGGCTAATGAAATAAACTCGAGGCCCCCATCAGTTATTAAAAGTGGAGGGGTGCGACGAAGATGCGCGGAATGCCAATTTTCAGGGTATGTGCCCTTTTCCTGACAGACAGGAGCAAAGAACCCACTTCCTCGCTTACCTTATTTCACCTCAATTTCGGTAACGTAAAGAAACCACGATGGAGGGTGGATTATCTGCATGCTTCAGTTCAGCATTACAGACTTTTTTTTTTTTAAGAAAACACGATATTCTGACAAATCCTTGTGTCGGTACTCGTGTCTGATATATTTCAAGTGTTGAAGAGGAAAGTCGTATTGCTGTTCATTTCATTACTTCCGATAATTTCAAAGCCGCATATTTAAAGAAACACTGCCAATTATTTAACAACAGTTGACAGTTGTGTAAAACAAAGCCAAGGTTAAACTGAAGCTAGGTCGTAGCTGAAATGAGGATAAAATATTCGAAACCAGACATGTCCGAATATCCGAAAACTAATTAAACGACCTATATAAATAAACTAGCTTTGTTTCAAACAGTCATAATCTCTAATTCAAAGAGCTCAGTGCACGTCTTATTGAATAAGTCATGTTTCTGAAGAGTTGTATCACTTCTTATAGCTTGATTCGGTGGACACGTCTAGTTTTGAAGTTTGCCCCTCAAAAGATAAATTACAATAACGAGAAGACCCAAACTGAGAAAAAAATTTTGTTGGTGCAAACAAAATTTGTTTGAAGCAACCAAATAATTTGTTTATAGAGGGGCAACGAAATATTTGTTTGCTCGTACCAAATTATTTTGTTCCCTCGATTTGTTTGAGGCAAATAGCTGAATTTTGTTAGCAGTACCAAATATTTAGTTGGTCATAAAAATATTTCGTTAGACATATTAAATGCGCATACAATATTTTAAGAACTAAAAAAAAAATTATATACTAACTTAAAAAATTTCAAAAATTTTAAGACTTAAAAAAAAAAAAAAAAAGGTCGGGCCGGGATTTGATCCATTATCCTATCAAATCCCTTTTCCGCTCATGACCTAACCAACTTTTTTTTATAAAAATGTTTGGTACAATGGCAAGGCTGACGCCTTGCCACTGCACCAAACATTCCCCCCCTTTAAGTTAGGTAATTAATGCATTCCCCAGAATCTTTGTATCATGTAGATGTCGTTGTAATGGTAAGGTGTCTTCTGGCACACGGAACCCGAGGAGATGGTTGTAAATGGCACCTCCCCGGTCGGGAATCGAACCCGGGACCCTTGCCTCAGCAGCCAGGAGCGCTAACCACTGAGCCAAGTCCCAACTGAGCTATGACTACTTCTGTGATATTGAGGTTGTTATTTGTACAGGAAAAGTTGGGCCTAATATTAAATTACGATTGTACTGTTTTATTTTCAAACATGTTTGTTTTCCGTCTACGAAAAGGTAAACGACGTT